>JAJPUD010009770.1:27620-70555 GCA_023553655.1 Myrmecobius fasciatus | reverse complement strand
GGAGAATGACAATAAGGAGACAACATACCAAAATTTGTGGGATACGGTCAAAGCGGTTATAAGGGGCAATTTTATATCTCTAGATGCTTACTTGCATAAAATAGAGAAGGAAAACATCAACGAATTGGGCTTATCATTAAAAAAAACTAGAAAAAGAACAAATTAAAAACCCTCAATTAAATACCAAATTGGAAATTCTAAAAATAAAAGGAGAAATTAATAAAATTGAAAATAAGAAAACTATTGAATTAATAAATAAAACTAAGAGTTGGTTCTAGGAAAAAACCAACAAAATGGATAAGCCTTTAGTTAATTTGATAAGAAAAAGGAAAGAGGAAAATCAAATAGTCTCAAGAATGGTAAGGGAGAACATTCCTCCAATGGAGAGGAAATTAGAGCAATAATTAGGAGTTACTTTGCCCAACTTTATGCCAGTAAGTTTGATAATTTAAATGAAATAGAGGAATATCTATAAAAATATGCATTGCCCAGGTTAGCAGAAAAGGAAAGAAATTATTTAAATAGCCCCATATTAGAAAAAGAAATAGAACAAGCTTTTAACCAACTTCCTAAGAAAAAAATCTCCAGGGCCAGATGGATTTGCATGTGAATTCTACCAAACATTCAAAGAACAATTAATTCCAATACTATACAAACTATTTGAGAAAATAGGGACAGAAGATATATTGCCAAATTCCTTCTATGAGACAGATATGGTGCTGATAGCTAAACCAGGTAGGGTGAAAAAAGAGAAAGAAAACTATATACCAATTTCCCTAATGAATATTGATGCAAAAATTTTAAATAAGATATTAGCAATGAGATTACAGAAAGTCATCCCCAGGATAGTACACTATGACCAAGTAGGATTTATACCAGAGATGCAGGGCTGGTTCAATATTAGGAAAACTATCAGCATAATTAATTATATTAATAACCAAGCTAACAAAAACCATATGATTATGTCAATAGATGCAGAAAAAGCATTTGATAAAATCCAACACCCTTTCCTATTAAAAACACTAGAGAGTATAGGAATAAATGGGCTTCTCCTTAAAATGATCAGTAGTATCTATTTAAAACCATCAGCAAGCATCATATGTAATGGAGACAAACTAAAACCATTCCCAATAAGATCAGGAGTGAAACAAGGCTGCCCACTGTCACCATTACTATTTAATATTGAATTATAAATGTTAGCTTTAGCAATAAGAGAAGAAAAAGAGATAAAAGAAATTAGAGTAGGTAATGAAGAAACCAAATTATCACTCTTTGCAGATGACATGATCGTATACTTAGAGAACCCTAGAGATTCAACTAAAAAACTGCTAGAAACAATTAACAACTTTAGCAAAGTTTCAGGATTCAAAATTAATCCACATAAATCATCAGCATTTTTATATATTACTTTAGTAGAAGTCATTTTGAACAACAGCTTGATTTTCCCTGAGATTGATCCTGGGCCATCTCTTTTTTTGTTGCCCATCCAGGGTTATCTCCAGACAATGTTACCCAGAAGGTTTAAAGTGTTTGCTTTAAATAATGTAGGCCTCAATTTCCTTGCTTATAAAATGAGGGGTTTGAGATATTTGAATTCTGAGATCACATCCAGTTCTAGAGCTATGATACATGACCTATGTAACTCTAGGAACTCTCAGGGTTCTTTATTCCAATTTTTTTCTTGAACAGATAAGTTGAGTCCTCCAAAGAAAGGGCTACATTTCCCCTTTAGGTTTTTGGGTAATAATAAGGATGGAAGGAGTTCTCAAATGCTATCATCCTGAGCTGCTATTTTGGTATATTATTTCCAATATCATTAGGCAATCATCAGTGTCACTGTCTCATTTTCCAAATTAAGATCAATTAGCTTTTAGAAATGTATATTTACAGTGAAGACATAACCATAGAAAAAGCATAAACATTTCCTCCAATAGTCAGTCTAGCATCTCCCCTACACTAACTAGAGCCCTAGGGAAAATGAGCACAAACTTAAAGCAGTGTCCAGTAACATTCATCTCTGCCAAGTCCAATTCCATTTAGGATATAACCAAAGAATGAATTGCTTCTTCTTGGCTGACTTTGATTCATGGACATACAAATTCAAACAGGTTTCTTGAGGCTTCACTGTACTCATTTACTTATGATTCCATGTCAATCCAATGGGAAAAGTGAGGTGCTGGAATTAACTTTCTTTACCAACAGGAGGTTTAAAACACATCATTGCCTCTTTACTCAAAAGTAGTCAGTAACAAAAAGAGCAGGATCAGTTTATCGGGGGCTTTTTATGTTGTACTCAGTCAGAGTTGACATCATTTGAAAAGTCTTTATTCTTCAGGTTGGTAAATGGACTGAAAATAATTACTGAATATCTGAATGCTTTGAAGCCGACATGACATCACACCAAACATTCTGCACATATTCATATAAGGACAGGCCAGTCTACTGTTTCACTTAAATTGCATTGGATATAATGCCTTCTACATTAGAGTATGTATTCTTTGTGGGGAAAAAACTATTTTGCTAAAACCTAGAACATAGGAGGAAATTTAATAAGTTCTTATTGGCTTACCGATAGACTAACTAACTAGGGCAACTAAATTCTACCATTAGGGTAACTACTATGTGCTATTTTCTGGAGGTCCTTGATCTATACTCAAATATTATCTAATCCAATATTCTCATGCTACAAATGAAGTAAATGAAATCTCTATAGATTAAAAAAAGTTGTATAAGGTCACCGAAATAATAAGCAAAAGTCAGATTTTGTACTCCATTTCAATGACTCCAATTCCAACACACTTTCCATTTTACCATGGGTCCTTTGACTTAGAATTTCTAAAATATTACACATTCCTTTCTGATGTATAATTGTTTCATGTATTTGATATAAATGATGATAAAATTAAAATTATTAGAGAATATAAAGATCCTTTGAACCTGACTCAAGCCTACATTTTCTAATGCAAACACTTTAAACCTTCTGGGTCACATTGTCTGGAGATAACACTGGGTGGGCAACAAAAAGGAAATGGTCCAGGGTAAATCTCAGGGGAAATCAAGCTGTTGTTCAAAATGGCTTCTACTAAGTGGATAACCTACTCATGGATAATTGAGAGTCAGCTGCATACATTATTTAGTACAACAGGAGATTCAAACATGGGCTCTTAGAATCCAATGTGTGCCCAGTTAAAAGGCTGAGGTTAAAATTTCCTCTAAGAGGTATCATTTTAGTTACAAAGAGATTGAGGAGAGGAAATACACACCATTTAATTTTTTATGCTCATTGGCTCTCTAAAAATTCCTTTAGTTTCTTCCCTTCCAGTAATTTCTTCAAAGAAAATCAAATTTATATAATCAACCTTCAAGATATTTTTTAAAAAAATACTAACTAAACATCCATCAAAATAAACTTCTGATTTACACACTTGGAGTCCACCAATTATGAGGTGGTATACAAATGATAGCACATGTAATTTAGCACTCTGCCCACCCCAACCCCCATGCTGTAAACTAAAGATGGGTTATTTGAATATATTGCTATTTCTGAAGTTTTAAAAGGCTTATTAACATTTTATGTAGTTCCCAGTCAACTAAAGTAACAGACCAATTATTTATACAGCGTGAAGTCTTTAAAATGATTCATATCCACACTGACTGCTTTAAGATCATACTAAAAAAACAACACTGCAATCCTTTGACACTAATGCTTTCCTCGTAATGTTCCCTATGGCACTCAGATGACTTCACCTCAACATCCTTTAACCCAATGCACTAAATCTAGTTTTATGTTTCAAACAATCTTTCTGATACTGCAAAGGACCATTAAGTGAGGCGCCATTCTCCTCTTCTCCACCTTATTTTATTTTATACCATAACTCAACTCTGACTGGTGAACCATTTTTTCCCAGGGTGCAAGATACTTCACATAAACTGTGGGAATGGTTTTAGATCATTCAGTTAGCATGCAGGCAATTGATGTGTTAACTTGCAGAAAGGGTCCACATGTGCTTAAAATTAACAGCTTCTTAATATTCACAACTAGGAACTGTTTGGGGCAACACAATGCCTTGCCCAAAGATGGGACATTGCATGTAGCTCAATGAATATTCTTTCAATTAAAGAAATGCCATGGTACATTGTTAGAAACAATAATAGCATAATAAATATAAAGTTAGCCTGAAAGTCAGGGAGATCTGAATTCAAGTCTCTGGGAAAAATCATTAAACTCAGCTCCCCCAGGCAAATCTATATAAACATAAATTGTAGGGCACCCATTTATCTGAATTAGTAAAAGGAATTTGCTTTGTTTTATTTTGTTTTACAAGGAGGTTTTCCCTGAAATTTTTAGAGCTTCCTTTGTTGTTTACATTAAATACAGTTTCCATTAATTATGGGATTAAAGGTCATGTTCTCACCCCCTAAATTGCACCACACATTGAAGATCATTCAACTGCTTCATTTTACATGAGAGGACAATATTGAAAAGGAATCTTGTCTAAAATCACATAGCTACACAGAAAGAGGCAAAGTCAAAATTTAAACCCAAATATCCTGTATTACAGTCCATCAAAAGCTTTCCACATCAATCCCAGGAGTTAGAGGAGAACAGTCAGCTATGTAAGATTAAGATAAGGGCAGATGCTAATTGGATCAACAGGAAACAGAATGGTACTAACAGAGTCAAATCCATGGGTTCAGTTCCTCTAGAGGTTACCTTACTAAAAGGCAATATGGTACAACTGGAAGTCAGGGATATGGTTTCAAATTCCAGATTTGTTGCTTACACATTATTACACATTAATTTTTCAGAGTCACTTCTCATTTCAACTTTATGAAGTAAGTGTTACATTTAATATTATTCCTGTTTTACAGGCTTGTAAACTAAAGACTCAGAGAGTTAGATAACTTTTCCATAGCTTTGTGGCTAGTAAATGTCAATGCTGGTATTCAAATTCACATTTCACCATATTGGATCTCCTTAAAAAGCTAAGCTTATTATTTTTATTACTATTATTATTATTGATTTGGGGTGTTTATACTTCAAATTTAGATCAACCCATCTCTTACTTATACTTTCCTTCCCAAATTTATGGAAATACTGGATATATTAGTGAAACTCAATCCAGAGATTTCCTGGAATCAAGTAATGTCATCTTGGGGCAGGTCATTGTTAAATTTTCAGGGAGATCATTTGCATCTCAGAAATCAATCAATCAATCAACAAACACAATAAATCAAAGTTTGCTTTATTGATGTTCTAAGCTTACAAAAGTAATGAGAAAACAATAATATAGATTAAACTAAAATGATGTCATGAGTCCAATTTTCTTTTCTGTTTCATAGAAATAAATATTTGCCAGCACATCCCCGCTTATTCCATTTGTTGGGTGAGATTGTAATACAAATATTACAAATGTAAATTGAGTGACTTCCACAAAAATAAAAGCAAAAAGGAAACATTCTAATGATACAGGAAATTGATTCTGAGATTATTATACACTGAGATTATTCATAACCCTATTGGCCTTCTGTTAACATTGATCACTGAGAATTGGCTATACTCTTGACCATAGACAATATATATTAATTCCTTGGTGGCATGTTAAAATTGTTACCAGAGAATGACCTAATAAGTTTGCCATATACCACATTTACTTACCTTTATTCTTCCTTTTTCATGGGTTGTTTTCATGCCAACATGGGGAGTTGAATAGGGGAGTGAAGGAAGTATGAAAGAACAGAAATCCTCATTCAGCCTTAATGTCAGCAACTTTCATTCATCATTGACATGTTCATATCCATTTACTAAAAAATATATAGAATAATGACTCAGGATTTTAAAATGCTCACTGGACATATTTTTGAAATTTTTACCAAACAGTTAATTTGACTGACTAAAGAAGGGAAAAGAGTGTTTTAGCCTAGATATTAAGAGAGAGGAAAGGCAGATGATGTAGTAATAATGAAGAGAAATATTTGCATTTAGAATTCCTTTTTGTGATGTTCAATTATGGGATTTGGTTATGGAAAGAAAAACCTCAGCTAGTACTGCAGCCTTGACTTACTTTTTGTATCCCCTCACAGAATTATGAGTTCATTAGTGGATCAAAAGCTTTCCACATCAATCCCAGGAGTTAGAGGAGAACAGTCAGCTGTGTAAGATTAAGAAAAGGGCAGATGCTAATTGGATCAACAGGAAACAGAATGGTACTAACAGAGTCAAATCCATGGGTTCAGTTCCTCTAGAGGTTATCTTACTAAAAGGCAATATGGTAAAACTGGAATTTAGGGATATGGATTCAAATTCCAGATTTGTTGCTTACAATAGGGTTAAGAGACTAAACCAAGGATATATGGCTAGTAGGTGTTTAAGGCCCAGTTGGAACTCAGGTCCTCCTGTTTCTAAAGCCAGTATATCAAAAAATAAAAACACAATTTTTTTTTTAAAACTGTGTTTCTTAAGCTTCTCCTTGGAACGTATCTACTAAGTCATATATGGTAATTAAAAGCAGTTCTATTGGAAACATTGCCTCCTCCAAACTGCTGACATCACAAATCATTAGTGTATTTAGAGAAGGAAAAGGCAAAAAGTGTCAAAATTAAGAGGGAGTGTATAAATATGGTCATGAGACCATGAATCAGGATGGTGGTTCTATGAGTGAAGAGACAGAGACAACTAGGCATAGAAAGAATTGATGGGATTTGACAACTGATGAGGATGTTCAAAAAAGATGAGGAAATAGTGAAGGATAACTCCCAAAGTGTGAGCCTACCTGACTAGAAGAGATGCCCTCAACAGAAAGAAGCAAAGGATGTGGGCTTAAATATCTTCCTGATTATGATCAATAAACCCATTTTTTCCTAAATTTTATCTTGAAAATATATCTTGGAAGGAGAATGCATGATAGGGTACCATTTCAGAAGTGTATAGCAATCCATCTTTCATTAAGCTCCTCAGATAATAATAGCTAATATTTATATAGTACTTAATTATGTTCCAGACACTTTTGTAATTTGATCCTCTTGAAAGTTCTGGGAAGTAAGTACAATCAGTAATATTATGCCTATTTTACAGTTAGGAAAATTGAGGCAAATAGTAGTTAAATGACTTGACTAGAGTCACAAAGCTAGTATGCAAGCATACATTTGAATTTAGGATTTCTTGACTCCAGGACCACCACTGTATTAGCATCACCAATAAATTTTCCCAGAAAAAGGATATTTATATATACAAAAAGGACCCAAAACCTTTGCCTGTTAAAAAATCAGCAAGCAACTTTTGGTGGGTATCTACAAGGTCTAATTTTGGAAACTATGAGCAAATAACAAAGCCAAAGACACATGTGATCACTATATCATCTTCTAGAAGAGGGGTAAAATATGAGAATTTGGGGAATGCTTATAGCACCAATTGCTCAATTATAACCAGTGGCACCATCCTCAAGCCCCGTTGGACTGAGTTGTTTGAGGAAAACTTTGGGACCAGCTTTGAGTAAACATGCCAGTAAAAATCCATAGGATATTAATAGCTGGAAAATAGCAGTTTTCCCAGAAGACAATGTAAACATAGGCCAAAAGAAAGGAAACAACCTGTCTTTTTGTTTTATTTTTTGATCTCACAATGTTTTTTGCAAACATCCCCATTTTGTGTTTTATCTCTTTGTTTTTGCCTTTATTGACTTCTCTGCAGAATTTTACACTGTTGAGGATTCTTCTCTTGAATACTCTTTCTTTAGTTTTAATGGGGTTTCTCTCTTAGTTTTCCTCATAATTGAATTCTCTCATCTTCTTTTTGGTTAAATCATTTTCTGTGTTGGAATCCCTAATAACTAGTAGATTCCAAGGCACTTTCTCATGCCAGTTTTTGTGTCCTACATAGATTCTGGAATCAAGAAGACTTAATTTGAATCCAGCTTTAAATGTGTACCATCTGTATGACTCTGTGCAAGTTCTTTGTCTCTGTCCACCTCAGTTTACTCAAGTGTAAAGCAGAATATTCATAACACATAATTCCCAGGGTTATTGTAAGGATCAAATCATATATTTATAAAGTACTTAATTCAACATCTAGCACTATACCCTCTCCTGTTCCCTCCACAGACTTCTTTACTCTTTTGCTTAGTATAGTAAATGCTTAATATAACATATATATGTACACACACACACACACACACACACACACACACACACACACACACCATCCTTAATGTATCTTTTCTTAAGGGATTGGTAACCTCTTCAGATTCCCTAGTTCAGCATCAGAACCAGTCACACATCTCTAAATTGCTTTTTGAACATTTTTTAAAACTGGTTGTCCCAAAGACATTTCAAATGAAAACACATTATTTTCCCCCTCAAACTTTTCCTCTTATGCACTTCTCTAATTTTGTCAAGAGCACCCACCAACCTACTCACTTAAATTCGTAAGCTCAGTGTCATTCCCAATTTCCCATTTTCTCTTATCTTCATATACAATCAGCTGCCAAATCTTGCCTTTTATATCTCTACATCTGCCACATAGACACATGTTCACACCCTTAGCACCTCTCAGCTGGACTCCTCCAAAAGCCTTCTAATTGATCTTTCCAAATTGCTTCCCTCCCCTCTCTAATCCACCTTCTACACAGCTGCCAAAGTAATTTTTTTTTTCTGAAAGCTCAGCTCAGTATCATCCCTCTCTTCAATAAAGCACAGTGACTCCCTCATCATTTATAGAATCAAATATAAACTCATTTTAAAACTCTTGGTCTTTTCTATCTATCTATATACATATCTATCTATCTATATCCATTAATCTGTCTCTATCTGTACATGCATATATGTGTTTACTTATGTATATTGTATATATGTGTTATATATCTATCTATATCTATCTATCTACATAGATACCTATATTCATATCAATATCTATTTATCTATATCTATGTAAATAGATAGATATAAATAGATAGTAGATGTAGTTTATCCTTTATTCTCAGAGTATCATGAATCAGGGAGATAATGCCATGACATGCAAGTGAATTGGATTTGAGTGAGGGAGGGCTGGGCAAAGTCACTAGCCTCACTATTTCCTTCAGAACTATATGGGTCCAGTGGTAGGATATAGATCAAGATGACTAGAAATGGCTCAAGATGCATTGGGACACCTTGGCTTTTTCAAGTTAAGGTCCCTAACAGGTCTCAGGTTGATGGAAGCAATGTCCACTTACATAAAAATAGCACTCTAACTCAAAGGTTTATGAATTATCACCATACTCCCCAATCCAAATCCATCAACCCCCATATTTGTATGAGCTATGAATTAAGAATGGTTTTTACTTTTAACATTTTTATTGTCTAAATTTTCTTAGCTCATAAACAATAAAAGAATTCTATAGGACAGATGTGGCTTGAGAACCATAGTTTAATGACCTTTTTTCCAGAGAAATCAGTCTTTATGTTCCTCAGACAAAATAATTAAATTTCCATGCCTGCACACTAGCAACTCCACAAACCTAAAATGCACTCTTTCCTCACCTTAATTTCTTAGAATCAGTTAGTCAGTAAGTATTTATTTAATATCTTTTGTGTTCCAGACATTGTTAAGCACTAGGGATACAAAGAAAGACATAAGACAATCCACGCTGCTCAAGTTTACAGATTTTCTTCTCTCTGTTAAGAGTTATTAGAAATGAGGTGCTGCAATAGAATTATTGATCAGAGAAATGCAAATTAACACAACTCTGAGATACAACTGTACTCCTGTCAGATTGGATAGGATGACAGGAAAAGATAATGGCGAATATTGGAGGGAATGTGGGAAAACTGGGACACTGATACATTGTTGGTGGAACTGTGAATGGATCCAGCCATTCTGGAGAGCAATTTGGAACTAAGCTCAAAAAGTTATCAAACTGTGCATACTCTTTGACCCAGCAGCGTTCCTATTGGGCTTATATCCCAAAGATATCTTAAAGGACGGAAAGGGCCCTTCATGTGCAAAAATGTTTGTGGCAGCCCTTTTTGTGGTGGCTAGAAACTGGAAACAATGGATGCTCATCAGTTGGAGAATGGCTGAATAAACTCTGGTATATGAATGTCACGGAATATTATTGTTCTGTAAGAAACGACCAGTAGGATATTTTCAGAGAGGCCTGGAGAGACTTGCATTAGCTGATGCTGAGTGAAATGACTTGAACCAGGAGATCATTATTTACAGCAATAACAAGGCTATATGATGATCAATTCTGAAGGACATGGCTCTCTTCAACAATGAGATGATTCAAACCAGTTCCAATTGTTCAGTGATGAAGAAAGCCATCTACACCCAGGGAGAGACTTGTGGGATCTGAGTATGAACCACAACATAGCATTGTCATACTCTCTATTAATGTTTGCTTGTATTTTTTTTTCCTTCTCAGTTTTTTTTCTTGTAGATTTGATTTTTCTTGTACAGCAAGATAACTGTATAAATATGTATACATATATTTGATATTTGATTTGCAATATATATTTAACATAATTAACATGCATTAGACTTCCTGCCATCTGGTGGGGGGAAGAAGGGAAAAATTTGTAACACTAAGTTTTGCAAGGGTCAATGTTGAAAAATTACCCATGCATATGTTTTGCAAATAAAAAGCTTTAAAAATAAGTTATTAGAAATGTAACCTTCGAACAATGGCTTTCCCGATCTTTATGCAGCCCTGTGATTTCCCCCTTAAGATACCTTTTATCTGTTCTATGTGGATACATGTTTGTGCTTACACTATTTTGTCCATTGTCAATTCATCAGTGAAAGAAATTGTATACCCTTTTTTTATGGATGCCTTGCCCAGTCCCAGGCACATAAAGGATTCTGAATTACTACCATTTTTTGGCTGATCAATGTATTGGTTAACTCCTCCACCAAATCAGCACTGCAATTATGCCACAGTTTATAGTCTTAGAGACTTTTATAGTATTCATAAAGGTTAAGATCATGTCCATGGTCACAGACAGTAAGCAGATGTCAGAGATAGAACTTAAACACAAATGTTGTGTTCATTATGCCATAATGTCTCTCCATCACTTAGTGAGCACTAAAACTGAACTTAAAAAGACCTGAGTTCAAATGCAGTTTCAGAAATGTACTAGTGGTAGGATCGTGGGAAAGTTTTACACTTCTGTCTGCCCCAGTATCCTCAAATTAAATATTAGGGATAATAATAGCACCTATCTCCCTGTGTTGTTGTAAAGATCAAATGAGATATTTGTAAAGCATTTTTCAAAGTGCCTCATACACAATAGGTACTAATAAATGCTATTCCTACTGGACCTACAATATGTGCACTTCAAAATAATTAGGACAAAATAAATTTTGCCACTAGTGATGCAATTTGACCCACTGTAGGAAGTTGGCAAGACAACCTTTTGAGGTTTATCCCTCTCCTGTGAGATCTGTGGCTTACGTCCTTGGTCAGCTCTTTATACAAGTTTACTCTTCAGGCATTATTTATACTATCTAGAAAAGGTAGAGATACAAAGTCCCTTCTGTCTTTATTCTTTTGAGGGGGAATAGATCCAGTGACTCTATCACTTGAGAGTGTTTTAAGATGTATGGGAAAGTTAAATCAGGTCTCAAATTCAAGGGCTCCGGGCTGACTGAGAAACCACCACCTTTTGAGCTGAACAGGATTTGGATTGTCCAGATTCCCCTCTACTATATCCTCTATGACATAGATGGTTGATCAGGTTCACTGGGCATTAGCACACACCCCCACTGAATAAAACCAGGGCAGTGGTGAATGAGCAAAGCCCAGTATGGTATGACCTCATTAAGAGAGGGAGCAGGCAGCAAGAAAATCAATTACTGATGCATGAAGTCTCCACACAGGTATAGGGAACCAGTGACTACCATCCACTTTTGCCTCAGGGCATCAGATAATAACTTTAGAATCATGACTTGGACAGCCAAGCTAGTGTCTGACTTCACTATGCTAGGACATAAAAGGCAATGCTTTTTAAAACAGCAGAAAACCCGAAGCACAGCAGGAAGAGTTGGGGGTACTTAATAGGTATGTCCTTCTAGTAGGTGGATGTCAAGGAAAATGGCCCTTAGTTGCTCATTAAGTAACAGGGAAGGTGAAGCAGAGGCAGCAAATAGATGATATGGCAAAGTTGTTTGTCTCAGACAAGAGGTTGGGATTTTATTTTCAAAAGCACCCAATGCCTTTTCAATAATTGATGAAAAGCTGTGCAAACAATATAACTAATTAAGAACTAGAAATAAACACAAGATAACAAAAATAGAGACAAACATATGGAAGTTATATTTTTAGTGGACATTGAGAGAAAATTAGAGTCATTGGTTAACACGTGTTGACATATATATATGTATATATATATACATATATATATATATATTTATATGCATCATATGAATACTGAATTGTAGAATAAGAAGGGACCTTAACAAAAACATCCATTCCAAGCCATGAACAAAGGATGAATTCCTTCCTTAAAGTCCCTTGGTCTCTGAATATTTCCAATGATGGGATTCTCATCTTTAAAAAGTTAGGTCCTTATTTAAGAACTTGGGACCAAAAAGAGACTTTCTAAGTTGAAGAGAGGGAATTATATAAAATAATCATAATTTTTTAGCCTCTACGATAATCCTTAGAGACATGCTGGGATTCTTCTCTGTCTCATGCCATACTTTTTTCTTTGTTGTTTCTTCTTTGAAATACTTCTTTTCTTTCAAGAAACACTTACTTTCCCCTTAGGGAGGGGAAAAGGGAGACATGTTTTACCATCCTTTCAGTGGTTCTCTAAGAGAAAGGAAAATTTGCATCTGGGATATTCAGAGGAGCAACTTAATACTGATATAAATGGAAACATTTTGAACATCAAAACATCAGTGAAAATTCAATTTCTTATCCCTATTGGCTTCAAGTAAGAGTTCAGCTCTTTGTAGTTCACTTGGCTAATTCTTATAGTTAATTGTTGCGATAAAATACCTATTTGTGGTACCTTTGCTGGGCACTCTTATTAAGGGCTAAATTTATTTAAGGTGGATTATTCTTCCTTCTTCCATGATGGGATGATATTTTATTTCCTTTTGGTTTTCCCCTCAAATTATTTCTATTGGGAAATTAGCATAGCCTTACCATACGCTACTTCACTTGTTCAGATATTTTTCAGTTGTGTCCAATCCCTCTTGGGGCTTTCTTGGCAAGTACCCTGAACTGTTTTGTCATTTCTTTCAGTTCATTTTGCACATGAAGAGAAACTGAGGCAAACAAGGTTAAATGGTTTGCCCAAAGTCATACAGCTAGTAAATATCTAAGGCCAGATATGAACTCAGAAAGATGAAACATCCTGATTCCAAGCCTGGCATTCTATTAGGTGTGTCACCTAGCTTCCCAGAAACAGAAGCAAAGGAAACCAGTCAGAAAAAGATCCCCAATCATCTGCTGAGATCTAATCAATTTCTTTGTTTCTTCTTAAGCTCCAGATGTCCTCTGGAACTTCAAAAGCATCTTAATTTTCGGTGATAATAATTAAAATTGTACATTGAGTTCTGGGCTACTTTGACAACTACTACTTTTCCCCTCATCAGTGCTCAACTAGAAACTTCACAGATATGTTCTGGAAAATGTTTAATAATCATTTTCTGGGAGGGAGGAAGGGCAGAATTGGGAGAGAAAAATTAGAATATTTTAAAGTTAAATGTGAAGTAATGCTTTTTTCTAATTATACACAATTAATAAAATAAGAAATCCATATCTGATTTATAATCTTTGTAGATTTCTGTGGTGTAATTGCTTACATTGAAAATTTAACAATCTGTTTTCACAAGCTAGTTAGAGCTGGCTCCAGCACATCACAGAAGTTGGGTGACTATTGGAAATGGTATCAAATTCAAATAGAAACAGTGGCAACTAATCTATTTTTAAGGATCTTTGAGAGCTGAGTGCTGACAGTTTTAAAATATAAAACTATCTGGTTTATTATATTTTTTTTAAAAAAATATTTCTCAATTAGATTTTATTTCACTTTGGGCAGCAATGTAGAGAACTATTGGATGCATGGGACAGGGCAGAAGTGAGGAAGTCAGTGAAGTATGTTTAAACATATGGACTAGCTTACTTTAGAATTCTTAAATACAGATGTTTGCATATTCTTTATTTTCCAGTTCCTCTGGAATATCAAAAATACTTCCAAAAAGAGTTCCACAGAGTTTTTTTTTCACTGTAAAACAAAAGAACTAAAAAAAAGAAGACAAGCTATTTCTGCAAAAATAATATCAGAGAAAAGTATACAAGCCTCCAGGAAGAAATCTTCCACACTCAATAGCAGATGCATATGTTGATGATCAATTACTCATTCAGAAGGATAAAATAATGGTTATAGTAACCTGAGCGAGTCACGAATTGGAGAAAGGACAAGTGTGTGTGTGTGTGTGTGTGTGTGTGTGTGTGTGTGTGTGTGTGTGTGTGAAAAGAAAGAGAGAGAAGGAGGGAGAGTGGTAGGGAGAGAAAAACAGAGAGAGAGAGAAAGAGAGAGAGAGAGAGACAGAGACGGAGATAGACGGAGAGAGACAGGGAGAGAAAGAGAGAGAAAGACAGAGAGAAGAAGGGAGGAAGGGAGAAAGAGAGAGAACAGGAAGGATGGAGAGAAAGAGAGAGAGAAATCTATAATTCTAGGACTCTAGAATTGAATCCTTTTAAGGCTGAAGGGAATAAAAATCAAGTAGGATTTAGAGCCTGCGCAGATCTCATTCTTAGTGATTTCTAAACAAAGTGATCAATACAATATTACTAAAAGCATACATAAAATATAAAAATTATTTTACACTCCTAGGATGTAGCTATGATTTTTTGCAGTGAATGGGAAAGGTTAAAAAAAACTAAAACTTAGAATGAAATTAGGAGAAATTCTTGGGGATGGGAAACTATATTATTAGATTTCTGCAATACAATTTCTATTCCATCCAATTATAAGCTCCTCTAAGGCAAGGATCATCTTTTTGCCTTACTTTGATCCTCTGTGCTTAATACAGTGCCTGGTACATAGTAAATGTTTAATAAATGTTTATTGAATGGCTGATTATCTGTATCATACTATTTTTATGGAAAAAAGATGGAGAGATGTAAGCTGTATCAGTAGTGCTCAACTTAAAATAGAAATAAGGACAACTAAACCATACATAAGGATCCTTGCAGGACACATATTGACTTAGAAAACCAAACATATTATTATGTTCTTTTCAAATATTATTTTAATACATTAAAATCAAATTGGAACTACATTTTCATCTTATTTGGGCCATATTCATTAATATTGTGAGCCCCATGTGATCAACTTGCCACTTGTTTGACATTTCTGGGATATATAATTATAAAATTAAAGAAATCCAAAAGTAGTTTGAAGGTGTAACTCTAATGGATCAGTGTCAACCTAGAGAAAAATCTCTAGTGGAGTACCCAATATCTGACTTTAACCAAGTGTGTTTCCATATTTTTATTGACAAATTTGAAATGAGACAGAAGCCATTCACATTAAATTTACAAATAAGAATCTAAAAACATTTGAAATTTTATTACAGATCATTGAAGCTGAAATTAAATTTAATATTGTTCAGTTATTTGCAGCTCTTTGTGATCCCATTTGGGCTTATCTTGGCAAGGATGCTGAACTAGTTTTTCATTTCCTTCTCCAGTCATTTTCAGAAGAACTGAGGCAATCAGGGCCAAGTGACTTATTCAGGGTCACACAGCAAATAAGTGTCTGAGGCCAGATTTGAAATGCAGGAAGTTGAATCTTCTTGACTTCAGGCTTGGCAATATGTGCATTGCACTGCCTAGCTGTTCCAGAAGTTAATCAAGATATATATATAAAGTTCTACAATTGAGTTCAAAAAATCAATTTCAAAAATATAGAATGAAGAAGAGACTGATACACAGTTCCTGCTTAAATACTAGGGTTTTCGTAGACTACACAGTCAATATATATCGAAAGTGGGATATGATAACCAAAAAAAAAAGGCAATATAATTCTAGGCTACATGAAGAGACAACTATTATGTCAAGAATATGAGAGTTGTTAGTATTATTGATTGCATTCTATCCTAGTTAAACCATATTTGCAGTGCTATGCTCAATTCTGGTGATTATGTGATACATGCATGTACATGCAAACATGCATGTGCATACAAATATTCACATGCATACATAGATAAATACATACACATGTATACACAGAGAAGTGTAGGGTATGTTCAAGGAAGATGAGTACCACTGCTGAGGCTGTGGAATCACTTTCTAAGGCTGCTTTCCAACTTTGGTGTCCACTTGATCAACCCAACTCTCACCTGTGGCTCCAAGAAGCTGTAGCATACATAACAGTCACACCTTGGTAAACCATTTAGGCAGATGGAATAAACCAGGTTGAGGGGAGCCAATGGGGTATCAAACTCCACAATGAATTACGGGGTGTCTACCCAAACATGTGAAGACTACCCCGTAAATAAACAGATAAGAAAAAAAATGTTCCAATGTCCAGGAAGGCAGGTGAGGGAAGTATTTAAAGTGCTAAGGGCTTATTCAGATATTAAAGACACCAAGGTCATTCACTGCATCTCAAATCATCACAGCTCTTGGCTGCCCTGCCACTGGACTGGGATGATTCTGAAAGAGAGAGTGAGACCAAAGACTTTGTATAAGTCTGCCTCAAATCCAAGAAACCATCATGTCAATTTCTACCTATCTCAAAGTTCTGTGCAATGAGCAAATGATGAAGCAACAAGTGCAGATATACTGGGAGCTGTAGTCACAACTCTGCACACAGATAGCTCAGGACATAGAGATTTGACAGCTCACCTGTCACAATGCTCACCTCCGGGTGTGAGGAAGGGGCTAGAAAAATGGCCTAAAGTTGTCTGCTTAAGCAACCTTGCCCTGGATAATGCACCAGACAGAAATCCTAATCTATGGTCAAAACACTAAAAAGTGTACAAAAACTTCTGCAAAGTGGATTCTGCTCATCATCAGTACATAGAATATGCATACACTTATAAACAACACAAAATCCAGTAGACCTGAAAGATGAACAGCTTTTGTTGTGAGAGAACTCAACAGAAATAACATTGAAATAGCAGCCCTGAGTGAAATAAAGTTGGCAAAGGAAGGCCAGCTTATTGACCAGCTTATTGAAGTTACACCTGCATAAAGTTTTCTAGAGTGACCACATTGAAGAGGAGCACTGTGAAGTTAGTGTAGGTTTTGCAATTAAAATTAATTTAGCAAAGAAGCTTGTGGCCTTCCAAAAGGAATGAGTAACAGGCTCATGCCATTTGATTGCCACTTGCAGGAAAATGCCATGCCGACATTATGAGTACCTATGTTCCTATCAAGATGAACCCTGATGAGGTCCAAGAAAAATTTTTGAAGTCTTGGAGACCATTATCATCAAGGTGACAAAAGAAGACAAGTTTATATTACTGGGTGACTATAATGCAAGAATAGGCTCAGACTACCTGACATGACATGGGAGGAATAAAGTTGGAAACAGTAATAGTAATGGTCACTTACTATTGAAGACTTGTGCAGTTCATGACCTCATCAAAATTGTATTCCATTTACCTGAATTCAATACAACTTCATGGATACCTGCTCACAGTAAACACTGACATTTAATAGACTGTATAATTGTAAGGAAAAGAGACAGACAGGAGGTCAGAATGATAAGGGCAATGTTTGACTCAGTATGAGGGACAAAGCATAGACTTACATTGATTGGAGACCTCTGGCCAATATTTATACATAACAAATGTGTTGAATCAAGTAGTCTATATACAATCATAAATAGCATCCCTAGAGCATGGTTAGTATAATTGCATCTCCCCTCCCCATATGGGCTAAAGTTGTAATGTCAAATTCAAATATAAACAGACACCAGTAAGCCATACATAACAATTCATATAAACCTTATATTGACTTAGAAAAAGAAAAGTTAACATTACAAATAATTAAGACCTTCTCACTGGTTTTCCCAGAGTCTATCTGAGCTGAGCTGAACACACTTTTCACCCCATTGAGACTGACCAATTATTGAAATTTTTCCAATCTACCTTGAGCTAGAGGGCTGTTTCCTTTGGACACACTCTGTTCAGAGGCTTGGTTTCATATGGTTTTCAAAGGAAACTAGAAGAGCTTGAGCAGTTTCCTTCTTTATTCTTCCATCTTGGCTCCTCTACACAATGCTGCCAAGATTCTTACCAGAATTCTCATTAATAAGATATTCTGACATCTGGAAGAAGGTCATCTACCTGAGAGCCAGTGGAACTTCATAAAGAGCTAAGGAATGATCAATATGGGATTTGCTACCTGATAACTCCAGAAGAAATTCTAGGTGCAGAAAAGAGAATATATAACATTTGTAGATCTGAATAAGGCTTTGATAATTTTAGTCAGGAGGATTTATTGAAAATTATGTAAAACGTTTTTTGCCCAGAGAAGTTCATTAGTATGGTACATCAATTTCATGTCCAGAAATGGGCAAGTATGACATCATGAAATTTTGGCCTAACAATTAACACTAAGAAAGCACAGGAATTCCATCAGCCAGTTTTGGTTGCTGTAGATAAATTCATTTACCTGGGCAGTGTACTTTCCATTCAATATTCTTGATAAATAGGTTTGTACATACATTAGTAGAACTATTTCAGTGTTTGGGAGGCTCAGAAGTGTGGAAGAGATGAGGTATTAGACTGACCATCAAACAAAGTTTTGCATCTGACTACTCCCTCCCTAAATATGTTCTCTGTTTTATCACACACTCTGCCTTATTTTATCCCATTCCTCTCCTGCTTTCATATAGGGATAGAGATTTCTATACCCAATTGGCTGTGCATGATATTTCCTCTTTAAGCTACTTCAGAAGAGAGTAAAACTCACTTTCCCTTACTTCCACCCCCTTTCCCTACCTTATAAAAACTTTTTCTTGACTTTTTTATGTGAGATAATTCACCCATTCTACTTCTTCCTTTCCCTTGCTCTCCATTACACTTTAATTTTATTATTTAAATATGATTCATTCATATTCAACTCACATCTTTGCCCTCTCTCTCTCTCTTTCTGTCTCTCTCTCTCTCTCTCTTTCTCACTCTCTCTCTCTCTCTCTTTCTCTCTCTCTCTCTCTCTCTCTCTCTCTCTCTCTATATATATATATATATATATACTCCTAATCACCCTAATAATAAACATCTTATGAATTACAGTTGTCAACAGTTTTATCTTGTTAAGCTTCTTATGATTTCCGTTTGCTTTTTCATGCTTCTCTTGAGTCTTGTATATATTTATTTGTGAATTTTCTTTTTAATAATAGCTTTTTTATTTTCAAAATACATGCAAAGATAGTATTGAACATTCACCCTTGCAAAATTTTATGTTCCAAAATTTTTCTCCCTTCCTTCCCTATCCCCTGTGCCAGACAGCAAGTAATCAAATATATGTTAAACTTGTACAATTCTACTATACATATTTCTACATTTTCCATTCTGCACAAGAAAAATCATATCAAAAAGGAAAAAATGAGAAAGAAAACAAAAAGCAAGCAAATAACAACGAAAATGTGGAAAAATTGTATTATGATCCACATTCTATCCCCAGGGTCCTCTTTCTGGATGCAGATGGCTTTTCCATCACAAGCCTAATTGTGGCTTGAATCACCTCATTGCTGAAAATAGCCAAATCCTTTAGAATTAATCATCACATCATCTTTTTGTTGCTGTGTTGGTTCTACTCACTTCACTTAGCATCAGTTCATGTAGGACTATTCAGGCCTTTTTAAAATCATCTTGCTGATAGTTTCTTATAGAACAGTAATATTCCATAACATTCATATACCATAATTTATTCAGCCAATATCCATTTGATCGGCATCCATTCAGTTTCCAGTTTCTTTCCACTAGAAAAAAGGCTGCTGCAAATACTTTTGCACACGTGTGTCCTTTTCCCTTTTTATAATCCCTTTGGGACACAGGACCAGTAGAGACACTGCTGGATCAAATAGCATACAAAACTTGTTAATCCTTTCTGCATAGTTCCATATTGCTTTCTAAAATGATTAGATTAGTTCACAACTTCACCAACAATGTATGTGTCCCAGTTTTCCTATATCCCCTTCAACATTTATCAGTATATTTTTTTCTGTCAATTTAACCAATCTGAGAGGTATTTAGTAATACCTCAGAGTTGTCTCAATTTGCATTTCTCTGATCAATAAGGATTTAGAGCACCTTTTCATATGATTAGAAATGATTTCAGCCTCTTAATCTAAAAATTTCTGTTTATATCCTTTGATCACTTATGAACTGGATAATGGCATGACTTCTTATAAATCTGAGTCAGTTCTCTATATATTTTAGAAACAAGTTGTTCATTGGAAATCTTGATTATAAAGATTTCTTCCCCAGTTTTCTGCTTAGTTTCTAATCTTGTATGCATTGGTTTTGCTTGTACAAAACTTTTTTTAAGTTAATATAATCAAAATTATGCATTTTGCATTTCATACTGTACTCTAGCTCTTCTGTGGCTATAAATGTCTTCCTTCTCCATAGATCTGAGAGGTAGATTGTCCTTTGTTCTTCTAATTTGCTTATAGTATAACTTTTTATGTCTAAATCATGAACCCATTTTGACCTTATCTTGATATAGGATGTTCGTTTTTTGTCAATGCCTAGTTTATACTATACTATTTCCCAATTTTCCCAGCAATTTTTGTCAGATAGTGAGTTCTTATCCCCAAAACTGGGGTCTTTGGGTTTATCAAACACTAGATGACTATATTCATTGACTATTGTGCCCTGGAAACCTAACTTATTTTACTGACCAAATACTCTATTTCTTAGTCAGTACCAAATGGTTTGATGACCATTGCTTTGTAACATAGTTTTAGGTCTGGTACAGCTAGGCCACCTTCATTTGCATTTTCTTATTTATTCCCTTGAAATTCTTGATTTTTTTTTCTTCCCGATCAACTTTATTATTATGTTTTCTAGCTGTGTAAAGTAGTTTCCTGGCAGTTTGATTGCTTTGGCTCTGAATAAGTAGGTTAATGTAGATTGAATTATCATTTTTATTACATTAGTTCAGGCTAGCAATGAGCCCTGGATATTCTTTCAATTGTTTAGATCTGACTTTATTGGTGTGCAAAATGTTTTGTAATTGTGTCCAATTTCATAGGTAGACTTTGCCTTGGTAGATAGACTCGCAAATATGTTATATTATCTACAATTATTTCAAATAGAATTTCTCTTGGTATCTCTTGCTGCTGTATATTTTTGTTAATATATAGAAATGCTGATGATTTATGTGGGTTTATTTTGTATCCTTTGACTTTGCTAAAGTTGTGAATTATTTCTATTAGTTTTTTAAATTGATTCTCTAGCATTCTCTAAGTATACCATCATATCATCTCCAAAGAGTAATAATTTGGTTTGCTTGTTACCTACTCTAATTCCTTTAATTTCTTTTTCTTCTCTTACTGCTAAAGCTAACATTTTTAATGCAATATTGAATAGTAATGGGGATAGTAGGTAATCTTGTTTCACCCTGATCTTATTGGGAATGCTTCTAGTTTGTCCCTATTACATATGATGCTTTCATGATTTTAAGTGGATGCTGCTGATCATTTTAAGAAATACTCCATTTATTCCTATGCTCTCCAGTTGTTGTTGTTGTTGTTTTTTTAATAGGAATGTGTGCTGGATTTTGTCAAGTGCTTTTTCTGCATCTATTAAGAGAGTCATATCATTTCTTTTAGTTTGGTTATTGTTATAGTCAATTATGCTAATAGTTTTCCTAATATTGAATTATCCCTGAATTCCTGGTATAAATCTTACTTGGTCATGGAGTATTGTTCTAGAGACAATATACTGCAGCTGAAATAAGCCGCACCTGCACTAGACTGCAATATCCCTGCCCCATTGAGACAGACCTTTCCTGAAGCTCTTCTAAATATATTCTGCTGGAAATTTGTTACAGTGTAGATATTTATGGATTCTGTCACTCCAAACTTGTTCAGAGGCTTCAGCTGATGTTTATCTAAGGAAAGTCAAGAAGAGTTTAGACAAAGACTTGTGTACTTTCTGACATCTTGGCTTCTCCCACAAGTCTTGTATTTTAAAGTTGAATTTTCATTGAATTCCTATCAAGAAAACTTAAAAATCCTGTATTTCACTGAATGACTATTCCCTACTTAAGGGTTTTACATAGCTTTGTAAGGTAGGTGATTCTTAGTTGTAATGCCAGCTCCTTTGTTTTAAGGAATATCAATGTTCCAATCCTTTAACACGGAAGCTGCTAAATCTTGTGTTATTCTGACTCTGCCTTCATGATACTTGAATTGTTATATTTCTGTTTTCATTTTTCTGACTGCTATCAAAATTTTTTCCTTGGAGCTCTGGAATTTTGTCATAATAATTATGGTAGCTTTTATTCTATCTCTTTCAGGAAAATTTTCCTTGACAATTTCTTGACAGATGATATCTAGGTTTTTTTCTTTTATCATGGCTTTTAGTAGTCCAATAATTTTTAGATTATTTCTCCTGGACCTATTTTCCAAGACAATTGTTTTACTGATGAGATGTTTTACATTGCCTTTTAATTTTTCACCCATTGGTTTTCTTATATTTTCCTTAAATTTTCATAAAGTCATTTGCTTCTATTTGTTCAATTCTAATTTTTTTCAGGAATTATTTTCTTCAATAAGCTTTTATATCTCCTTTATCATATGGCCAATTCTATTTTTAAAGAATTTTTTTTCTTCAGTGATTTTGTGTGGGGTTAGGGTGGTGCATGCTTCTCTTTCCATTTGGCCAATTTCATTTTGGGGAGCATTATTCTCCTCATTGACTTTTTATATCTCTTTTTATCATTTGACCTAGTCTCTTTTTTAAAATACTTTTTTCTTCATTATTTTTTGTGCCTCATTGACTAAGTTGTTGACTCGTTTTTCATGATTTTTTGCATCATTCTTCTTCCCAATTTCTCCATTTTCTTCCCAATTTTTCCTTTTTTTAAACTTGATTTTCAAATTTCTTTTGAGCTTTTCTATGGCCTGAGACCAAATTAAAATCTTGGTTTTGGAGGTTTGGAATGTAGGAGCTTTGACTTTACTATGTTCTGAGTGTTTTCATCTTCTTTGTCACTATAATTACTTTCTATGGTCAGAATTTTTTCCTGTTCTTTGTTTACCTTCCCACCCTATTTCTTGACTTTTAACTCTTTCTTAAAGTAAAGCTCTGCTTTCTAGATAGAGGGTGGTCTGTCCCAAGCTTCAGGCATTTTGTGCAGCTGTTTTCAGAAGTACTTCTAGCGATCTAGAAGTTTTCAGGTCTTACAAAATGGTATGGTACAAGGATATGTGTGTTTACTATTCTCCTGATCTGTGTTTTGGTCTGTAATAACCAAAAACACTATTTTCTTCCCTGTAAGTGTGAGGAGGACCCCTGCTTCATTTTGGCTGCAAGCTCTAGTGTGCCAGCACCCCTTCTTACCCTGGCACTTCCACCCAGCACTGCCACCCAGATCAACATATTGGTAAAGCAATGGAGGACTACTTTGTTGCTGGCAATGATAGCCCCTGTAATTTCTTTCTAATCCATTGTTCAACTCCCTTGTTAGCAGTGGGATTAGAGGTCTGAAAGAAGCTTCTGTTGCTGCTCATTCAGTGACTCCCAAAGTCTACTCCTAGTTTTCTTGGGGCAATGTTGTACTTGCGCAAAGTGCTCTGGACTGCACTCCATTCTCACTCTTGTACAAGAGACATTTCCTGCTGACATTCTATGTTATTTTTTATATCTGTGAGCTTAGATGTCTGGAAACTGTTACTGCTCTCACTGATTCAGTAGCCAGCAAACCTACTCCTGATTTGCTGGCACTGGATCTGCACTGTGCAGCCTGTAATGGGCTGTGGCTCACTTTTAATCTGCTGCAACAGACCTTACCTCCCAATCTTCTAAACTACCTTGGACTGGGAAACTGTTTCACTCCCTCTTTTGTGGATTTTGCTGCTCTAGAATTTATTTATTTAAAGATATTTGAATGGATTTGGGGAAGAGCTCAGGGAAGTCTTTGTCTTTAATCAACCCTTTTGACTCAGCTTAAATGATCATTTCTTGAGAGTATTTTTGAGTGAATTCTAATTCACATATGGGTTGCACTAGATAGTTTCTTGAGTTGCTTCTAAATCTAAGATTCTATGATTCTGTGTTTTATTATTATTATTATTATTATTATTATTTTAAAAAGTCTTAGGTTGTCCTTCTGCAACTCTGCCCATTGTTCCTAATTTGACTCCTTAGAGCTAAGTATACATTTAACACACTTCTATGTCAGAACACTTAAAATACCTAAGTATGGTCTTCATTTCCATCCCAGACTCACAACATTACTCTTTTCTAACTTAAACATCCCCAGATTTTTCAGTCAAAGTTTTTTATGACATCATTTCTATTCCTCTCCTACCTATGTCACTCACCCCTGTAATATCTCTGGTTCATAAAAAGTCTTTCCTAAAATATGGTGCCCAGAAATGAATGTAATTCTCCAGATGTCTAACTAGAAAATAGTTCATTAAGGCTATTTCAAATCTTTTACTTGTCAATATCATTGTAAACTGTATTGATGTTAACTGTCTTCAACTCCCATCTCTCATGGTTGAATTACATTGAACTTAGCACTCCACTAAAAACCCCATTTTTGATACAAAAGTACTCTCAATAGCACCATCTATAACGTAGATAATTCTTTAAACCCAAGGATAGGACTTTACAGCTATCTCTATAACATCTAATTTTAATAGAAATGATCTTTTGGAATGTTTTTATGCCCAGTATGTATCTATAGTCAGTACATAATCTGTTATTTATCTAATGGGGAGATCGTGGTCATTCCTTACACAGTTTCAGTCCAAATTTTGCATTTGTTTTCCATTTTCCCTTTACTATGATATAACACTAAAATTTGCCTAATGTGAATCAAACATCAAAGGAAAAAATAAAGGCCAAATTGAATCAATAATTTTGAATTTAAATCTCCATGCTAACACCCTGGCATCTAGTTATTATTCAGACAGATCTCCTGCCATCATTCTAAGAATACTTAAATTTGGCTGTGAATTGCTCCTCTAAAAAACCAGTAACAGGAAATATAATTGGAAGGGGAAGTATCTTTGGATTTTTAAGTACAGAGAAAGAACATTTTCATCTTAAGAGAACCATAGATGATTTTCCTCCCCATATTACTTAGTCTTCACACATATGAAAATAAATAGCAACTATGCAAAAAAAGAATGCTATTCTTCTTGTTGGATTAAAGACTACCAGCTGAAAAGACTGCAGTAATCCATATTTTTAGAGAAAAGGAACATATTCCCACCAGGTACATTAGTCCTGCATCCTTGTAGAAGCATAAAGTCCTTTGATTGGGAAGTTTACATGGAAGCATAGAATTGAAATCTAAAAGATAGCTCTGCAGGTAACTAGGACAATATATTCACAAATGAAATCCCCACTCTCAGATATACAACAAACTGTCACCTGAAGTCATCCAAGAAGAGAGCCACAACCTCTCTGGGTAGTGTATTCGATTTTTCTGCAATTCCAAATACTATGAAATCTTTCCAGATATCTAGCCCAAATTTGACTTTTTCACATTTTCCCATTATTACCAGTTTTCCTTGGAGGATAAACAAAGCAAGCTTAATCTTTCCATTTGACAGCTTTTCAAACACTTGAAGACTGCTATAATATACCCTCTGAATCTTCACTTTTCCAGGCTAAATATGGCCATGGTATCAATTGATTTTTGTATGATATAAATTCACCCTCACCACTGTGTATATTCTTGTAAATGACCATCTTCATTTTGGACACACAAGACTGAACACAATACTCCACATGAGAAATGAAAAGGACAGAATACAGTGGAATGATCCCCTCACTATTCCTAACTACAACTTCCCCATTACAGCCCTGCTGATACTCACTGAAGTCTGTTGTGTTCAGTCATTTTTCAATCATATACAACTCGATTTGAGATTTTCTTGGCAATGAACCTAGAATGGTTTACCATTTTCTTCCCCAAATCATTTTACAGATGAAAGACCTTAGACAAACAGGCTAAAGTAACTTGCCTAGGTACATATAACTAGTCATTGTCTTAGCCAATTTGAACTTAGTACATTATGATTACAAATCCAGCATTCTATCCACTGTGACACTCATTAAACTCACAATACACTAATAATAAAAACAATAACCAAAAAAAGTCCCAGATCTCTAGAAAGCCTACTGTCTACCCATGATTCATCTATTTCATGCTTATGAAGTCAATTTTTATATATGAAGTTTTACAAATATCTCTATTATATTGCATCTGAATAGGTTCACCCAATTGCTTTTTTTCTGTCAAATAAAAAATACTAAAAGATGCATGGCTTAGCACAGATCACTAGAGTTTTCTATGGAAAACCCCTGCCACTATGGCAATCAACTATTAAAAATTCTAGTGGTTAATTCTAACCATCTAAGCTGTTCTGACTCATCTAAGGTGAATCTTCCTATCTTCTCTACAAGAACAGAATTGGGTATTTCATCATTTTTTTTACTAAAATACAAAGTACATTCTTGATATTCCCCTCATCTATGTATTTAGCAATATTGACCAAAAAAGATTACTCTGATGTGACCTGTTCTTGATGAAAGTGTGCTGACTCTTGATAATCACTACTGAGCTTTCTATATCTTTGCTAATTACCTGTTTAATGATCTTTTAAAAAATTCTCCCATGAATTGGTTAAATTCATTTACTTAGAATTTTCAGATTCTGTTCTTTCCTTTTCAAAAACTGGGATATGTAAAATTCTATAGGTGTATCACACCATTCCTATTTCCCACAAAATTTTCCATTAGAATGGGAACTCTTTGAAGACAGACATAATCTTTTGTCTCTTTTTGTATACTGAAGGCTCATTATAGTGTTTGACACATAAGGAGTTCTTAATATATATTGATGAATTGATTGATTGGCCCAGTCCAGTGATCACTTCCCCCAGTTCTTCAAGGATGAAACAGTGGAGTTTATCTGGAGTTAGGTGGCTTGAAGTGAGTTAATTAATTTCAGTTAAGAAATCTCTTGCTAACCTTTTACTTACCTTAGGTATCAGCTCCCTCTCAGGCATTTTACTCTGTAATTTCCACTCTAAAAGTTTTTTTTTCTTGTCAGAAAAAGAAAAAAAGTGGCAAAGTATGAAAAAAGACTGGGTTTTTTTGTATGTCAGTTATCCTAATCCCATACACTCCAAGAAAAGATTGCAAGAAAAGATTTCTTGATTGCTCTTTCAGTGTTTGAAAAATTTAAAGGAAAGTGTAGGAGAGGAGAGATATTAGGCTGCCTACCAAAGTAAAGATCTACAAAGTCATTGTGCTGACCTTATTGTTGCATGCTGTGAAACCTGGACAGCATGTCAGCAACATGCCAGGAAACTTAACCAATTTCATTTGAATTGTCATAGGAAGATTCTGAAGATCCCTAGGCAAGATAAGGTACTGAACACCGAGATTCTTTCTTGAGATAAACTTTCAGACATTCAAACTGCAGAGAGTATAACTCAGATGAGCTGGCCACATTGTTAAAATTTGAAACATACATTTGCCAAAAGACTATTTTATGAAGAGCCCATATAAAGAAAATGCTCCCATAGAGGCCAAAAGAAGCAATCCAAGGATAATCTTAAGTTTTTTTCTGAAGAATGTTCGAATTGACTGTGACAGGTGAGAAACACTGACAAAAGACCCCCCAATAGAGTGTGCCCACATTAAAGAAGGCCCTGTGCTCCATGAACAAAGCAGAACTGCAATAGTTCAAAAGAAACATAAGATATGCAAATTTAGAAACATTTCCATGGAGTGCATGTGGACTGTTTGTGCCTGACTATTGGTAGAGCCTTCTGAGGTTGTATTTGTATAATCAGCCACAGTCAGACATACTATATCCTGATTAAATGTACTAATGTCATTTTGGTCTTCTTTGAGAGCAAAGGAAACCAACACTTTGGTATGTGAGATCTAATTCTTCTTTCCATTAAACCATTAGAACGGCTTTCACCAAATCTAAAATTATGTCATATTATTTCCAGATTTCTCCACTAACACAAACTCTAGGATCAAGCAGTCACTTCCCCCATGATTCCTATCATTTTCACCTCAGCATCTCATTGTTCTATGTTAGGGATAATCAGATCCAGAATAGAATATCCTACATGGTTTTTCCACCTTTTGAAGGATTAAATTATCTCTAAAGCAGACCAAGAAAGTATTAGCTGTTTAGTTATTGACACAAAGTCCCAGGAGAAACCTATAAAACTCAAGATTCCCATTACTATGACAGAATGTTCTAAAAGGCTTAATACAGTTTTAAACTATTAAAGCTATTAAGCTATTAAAGTTTAAAACTGTCCTAAGATTTTTGTAACACTCTGGAGATTATGCCATTATGCCAGGTTGGTTATCGATTTCTGAAATACTTCTATTTCCTCTTTCTGTCTAGCTATAAGTAATGTGATAAACTTATGTCCCAAGGGTCCAAGGAACTGCAAAATTCCCAGATTAAAATTTAAGTGGAAAATGTTCAATAAAATAAAATATAATACATCATAGCCAATGTGAATTTGTTGTTTTCTAAGACAGCATGAAGCATACACTACCATTTGAGTTTGATACCTCTGATGTGTAGTATTGCAATAATTAATCACTTCCATTTGTATGTTCTTGGCCTTCACTCAAATTCTTTCTCATACCATGCCATCTCTGGTTTCTATATTTTCCTCTTTGATTCCCAGAATTCTTCTCTTGCTTATCCCTTCTACATATATAACATTTACCTATCCTGTTTCTTTGGAATAAAGTCTACATGACAAGTCTTGACATTTATAAGACCAATATTGCTTCCTTTCATTAAAGCCTCTATACTTTAGATATTTGTATATAGCTTTTTATGTGAGGTACGTTAATGACACTTCTTTCTTTGATTTTGCCACATATGAAGATTTGTATGTCTTGATTCTATTCTTTTTTCTTTGTAGTTACTCTCTGTGGCATGTGGCTGGATTGGTTGTTGCCCTTCATTCTATACAAGGAACAAAATGACATCATTATGTTAGAGTCAAATTAGTGTGTCTGACCATGGCTGATCAGAGCAATATGAGCTCAAAATGCTCTGCCATTGGTTGGTCACAAGTAGTCCTTATAAGCTTTTGGAGGGGACTCTCTAATATTATTTGTCTCACATTTCTTCTGAACTAATTCAATTCTTCTGTGCCCATAGAACACAGCACTTTTTTCTGATAAGGGCACACCATACTGGGTAGGCTTGTGCCCATGTCTTCCATGTCATACAATCTATTCTAAAGTTCTTAAGATGGGCTTGAAGAGTGTCCTTTTATCACTTTTTTTTTCTTATCACCTTGTGAGTACTTGTCCTGTGTGAGTTCTCCATAAAATTGTCTTTTTGCCAAGTGTGCATTTGTCATTTGAATACTGTGGCTATTCCAATGAAATTGCACAACAGAGTTTGAATGCTTGTTAGTTTAGTTTGAGAAAGGAGCTCTGTCTGGTAAATTATCCTACCAGGTGTCTGGTAAATTATCCTGCCAGGCTATCCTGATCCTGCCAGAATCTTCCTAAGATAGGAAGAAGGTTAGCTAACTAAGAGTCAGTGAGGTTTTAGAAGGGACTGAGGAAAAGTCAATATAGTGTTTGTTTCAGGACAATTCCAGGAGAAATGCCAGGAGCAGAACAGAGGTTTATATACAACATATATATTTTTGATACTTTCAGTCATGAGGGCTTATGAAAAATCATTTCAAAATTTGGTTGTCCAGAAAGGTTCATCAGTATAATACATCAATTTCATGCCACCATGATTGTTCTGGACCATGGACGATGCTCTTGAGTTTTCCCAGTCACTAATGGAGTGAAACAAGACTATGTGCTTGCTCCATAGCATGAGGTTTTCAGTCATGAGGACAAACATGGCACCAAAAACTTCACTGATGATATTTTTTTCTTTTTTTAAATTTTATTTTATTTGCAAAACATATGTATGGGTAATTCTTAAACATTAACAGTTACATAGAAAAAGTAAAGAGAGGGAGCCAAGATGGCAGAGTGAAAATGTGACAATTGGAGAGTGGCTGAATAAATTATGGTATATGAATGTTATGGAATATCATTGCTTTGTAAGAAATGAACAGCAGGACGATTTCAGTGAGGCCTGGAGAGACTTGCATGAACTGATGCTGAGTGAAACAAGCAGAACCAGGAGATCATTAAACACGGCAACAACAATACTATATAACGATCAATTCTGAGGTCCATGGCTCTCTGCAACAAAGAAATGTCTCAAACCAGTTCTAATTGTTCACTGAAGAAAACCATATACACCCAGAGAGAGGGATATGAAATATGGACCACAACATAACATTTTCATGATCTCTATTGATGTTTGCTTGCATTGTGTTGCCTTTCTCTGATTTTCTTTTTTTTCTTGTAGATAGGATTTTTCTTACACAACTTGTCAACTATTATTACATTATTGACATGTAGTGGACTTCCTGCTATCTAGGGGAGGGGAGGGGACTGGGGGTAAAAGTTGTAATGGAGAGCTTTGTAAAGATCAATGCTGGGGAACTACCCATACATATGTCATACAAATAAAAAGCTTTAATAATAATATATATATATATGTTTATATATATATAAACACTTACATAGCTTTCTGTTACTAATTTCCCCCCCCCAACTCCCCATCCCTCCGCTAGATGGCAGGATATCCACTATTTGTTAATTATGTTAAAATACTTGACAAGTTGAATATATGTATACATATTTCCAAACTTATCATTATTGTGCAAGAAAAATCGTATCTACACGGAAGACATCTGATGATAATTTTTTTCAACTAGAAAAGATTACAAGGCAAAATTATAGTGAAGGGAGCATTGGGTATGAAGTGAACTTTTTTTGTTTGCAGCTGATTGTGCACTCAATTCGGGCTCCATTGTTGAAATGCAACAAAGGATGGATCAGTTCTCTGCTGCTTGTACTATTTTATCTAACAATTAACACCAAGAAAACACAGGTGCTCCATCAGCCAGCACCATATCATCAATATGTGAAACTACTGGTTAGAGGAAATAGAGAAGTTGTGAATGTTATGAAAAGATTCAGTTACCTTGGCAGTATACTTTCCAGGGATGTACACATTGATAATGAAGTTGATACACGTACTGTGAAAGCTAGCTCAGTCTTTGACTTATTTCAAAGGATGGTGTGGGAGAGAAGAGGTAATCAGTCTACCAAACTGAAGGTCTAAAAAGCCATTGTGCTGACCTCCTTGTTGAATGCCTGTGAAACCTGAACAGTGTACCTAGACACATATATGTATGTGTATAAACAATTTTTCCTTTCCCAAACAATTTTTTAAGTTGAAAACTGTTTTCTTCATATTTGCAAGACATCTGTAAAATATATATTCATCTGCCCTACCCATATTGCCTCTCTACCCAGCAATCTGTTATCCCTATATTCCAAACCATAGTCTAAAAACAAAATTCCATTCCCAGACAATACATTCTTAATCCAGTGTCAATTCTCAAATCACTCACTCTCTTTTGTACCCTTTTCCTTCAGTGAGTAATAGAAAGGTTTATGGTTACTCATTTCTCACCCAAGATGTCATAATCATTGACAATACTTTTTCAGATCCTTCTTTTATTGTCATTTGTGTCCATGTGCAAACCAACATGGGGTATGTAGTTTTGACTATTACCCATTTTGATAAATTCTATTTCGTGCTTTATATATGTGGATCATGAAAAAATAGATCTTTCTTTTTTTTCTCTCTCCCTCCCTCTCTTTCTGTCTCCCTCCATTTATCTCTCTCTCTCTTCTTCCCTCCCCCTTCTCACCTTCTCTTTCTTTTTTCCTTCTCTTCCTCCTTTCTTTCTTCTCTATCTCTCTTCTCTCCCTCTCTTCCTTTCTCCCTCCCTCCCTGTTTGTCTTCCTCTCTCCTTCTCTTCCTTCCTCCCTCCTTTCCTCCTTTTCTTTGTCCCTTCTCCCCTCTTCCCTCTATTCTTCTTTCCCTTCATTTTTGTTCCCTTCCTCTCCTCCTCCCTTCTCCTCTCCTTTTCCTCCTTCTCTGCCTCTTTGTCTTTTTCTTTGTCTCTCTCTGTGTGCCTTTCTGTGTCTCTCAGGGCATTTCTGTCTCTGTCTCTTTGTCTCTCTGTCTCTCTGTTCTCTCTCTTTCTCTGTTTCTGTATCTATTTCTTCTCTTCAAGGTCAACAAATAGCTACACTATTTTCTCTGAGAAATTACTCATCCATAATTATTACTTTCCTCTTAGTCTTCTGGATAGCATTTCATCTGATTTTGTGACTCTACTAAATCAATTCTCAAAAAAATGCAGTTTCTCCCTCTTAACTATATTCAGGTTTTTTTTTTCTTTTTGTTTTATTTCTCAGGAAGATGGTTGGGTCTAATTGTATAGCTGTTATTTTTTCTGTTCCCTCGTTGTGCAATCTTCCTTCAAATACTAGCATTTTGTCAAGGGTTGATTCTCCCCTTCTCTATACCAGATCCATTTCCCCCATTATTGAATTAGGGATTCTGTTTCTTTCAGAATGGCTTCATTTTCATTCTTCATTCTTCAGTTTCTAGTATAGCAGTTGTTCTTCATCTTCTCCTCCAAAAGAGATCTGAACTTATATTTGGAAGAGATTTAATAATCATTCAGTTGTCATAGAAATAGAATCAGCCTACAAGTATCATTCATAAAAGAAGGATTAGGACTAAATTATCTTCAGTTTAGGCAAGTCACATTATCTCTGGGCCTCATATTCCTTATCTGTAAAATAAATGATGGGGATAAATGACAACTGAATTCCCCTAAGGCTCTAGTTCTATTATCTTATGATGTTTTCCAGTTAAAAATGTCAAAAAATGCTACATCTCAAGTTGCAAGGATCATTTCAGAAGGTAGCCCCAGGTCCAGTCTATTATGAGACACATGGATTACCAATTTTTATTGAACAGGACCAGAAAGAACACATAAATTAATGGTTACATCAGGTTTAGAGGCTGTAGAGGAGCTTATAATTCAAATAGACACTATCAGGGTGATCAACTAGCCAAGTGAATTAAAAGGCAGTAAAGGGCATGCAGCAAAATTAGGATGAGGAATGTATATGCCATAGTTAGGTTTAAATTTTTTTGTCTATGTGTGATTACCTAAATAGGGCTTTGAGCTTGCACTACTAATAGTTGCAGAGTGAATTCCAAAGAAAAGGAGAGGTAAATAAGGGTAGGGTTGTATCATATATGCAGAAGGGGAAAGCAAAGGAAAATTCTAAGAACCAAAGAAGGAAATCTTAGACTCAGTGATGGCAATGCTGAGAGAGAGTTTTTGAGTGAAGGTCAAGGAAATAGAAGTGTAAGTGAAAAATGAGAATGAAGTCTTCCCAAAAGAAAAAGTCCCTGATTGGGTGGGAGGAGGAAGAAGGGAAGGAATCCAGTGTTAGAAGAGGGGAGAATTTACTCTTGACAGGATATTAGCATTTGAAAGATGGTTACACAGAAAAATAAAAGCCAAACAATTAGATCATCCTCTTCCTGGAAAATCAAAAAAAAAAAAAAAAAAAAAAAAAAAAAACCTGGAATGCTGCAACCACACAGTTGGATAAAAGGGATACAAAAACCCATTGTTGTACAATATAAATGGTGCTGAATTTATGTGTTTGCTTTGTAATATTGTATAATTCACTTAATTTTCTAAGCCCCAGTTTAAATGTAAAAGAGAGTATATGAAAATGTCCTTTGTTGCAACAATCTAGACTCTTAGTGGGAGGAGTGCCATTTCAGAGGTTCTTGCATCTTTAGTATCTAAAATTCCTTTCAAATCCAGATCTAAGATCCAAGCACCCTAAAAATAAGGCTTGATATACTCTCTCCAATTTTCTAGTTGAGTGTAAAAACATCAATCAACAAATATATGAAGTTGTCTACTATGTGTAAATCACTGTGCTTATCACTGAAGACCTGTCAAGGACCTGTTATTTAATTAGTTTGGAAACCTCTTCCTGGAGTTAACAATCCATCTATAATTACTAATCTTAGTTGTTTTAGATTCAGAGGTTAAATAACTTACCCATAGATATGCAGCTGCTCAGTATCAGAGGTAGGATGTGATCTTAGGCTTACTAGACAATCCATTATTATATCTATTATATCTAGGTACTTTAAACATGCACAGAAATAATTATCAATAATCAATTATTCATTAAGAAGCCATCATGTGTCCAACAAGCACATGAAGAATTTACCATCAGTGTGGTAGTTGACTTTGATACCAAGTTTGTCCTCATTGAAAATACCTGATTAATATGGCTGCAAATATCATGTTAAAAAGCATGGGAGCAAGCACACAGTATTATTTCACTTAATTGCTCACTGGGAAAGCTCAAGAGCATTGACCAATGTCCAGACAAGCATGCCATCAGGAAATTAATCTATAGCCTTCATTCGTCAACTTTGTTTCAATCAGGGCTGCTATTACAAATATATGATAACCACAAAATCAGTGCCATAGATAAAAAAGAACACAGGACTATAGACTTTATCAACCTGCCACTTTAACTAGCTGAGCTTCAGATAACCATGTGGTGTTATTGTCATTTTTTTTATTTTGATTTTTGGAGGGGTTGCAATAGTAGAGAGTAACATGAAGTTGGAATAGGTTTTGTAATCAAAACTAATCTGCTTAATAAGAATATAGGGCTATCAAAAGGAGTGAATGACAGGATTATGTCAATGTGATTGCTACTTGCAGGAAAGCTCTATACCACCATCATAAGTGTGTATGTTCCCACTATCATAAAACCAGATAAGATCAAAACAAATTTTTATAAGAATCTGAAGGTCCTCATCAACAATATTCTGAAAGAAGAAAAATATGTAATTAAAGCTAACTTTATTGCCAGAATAGGCACAGACTTTTTTTATTTAATAGAATTTTATTTTTTTAATTAACATGTAGTTCTCAATATTCATTTTTGAGTTCTATAATTTCCCCCTTCCCTCTGCAGTACAACAAACACTCTGTTATAGATTACACATATATAATAATTTTAACATATTTACAAATTAATCATGTTGTGAAAAAAATTAGAACAAAAATAAAAAAAACAAGAAAAACAAAGCCTTAAAAAGTGAAAATAGTATGCTTCAATCCATATTCAGTCTTCATAGTTCTTTTTCTGAAGGCAGGTGGCATTTTCTATTCCAAGTTTAGTGGAATTTTCTTGATTCACTGTTTTACTGAGAAGATCTAAGTCTATCACAATTGATCATCACACAATACTGCTATTACTATGTATAGTGTTCTCTGTGTTCTGCTCACTTCATTCAGCATCAGTTCATATAAGCCTTTCCAGATTTTTCAGAAATAATAGGCACAGACTTTTAGACAGTCAATCCTTGGAAGGAGTAGAGTCAGAAGTAGCTTTAGCAACATCCACTTATTACTGAAGACTTGTGCATCTCATGATCTTCTCATCACCAACACTATATTCCTTTTAACTAAACACAATAAGACTTCCTAGATGCACACTTGTAATATATATTAATATTTACTAGACTGTTTAATTGTAAGAAGAGAACGGCACATTGTGAAAGTGATGAAGACAATATGTAGAGCAGAGTACTGGATGGATCATAGCCATCTTCTCCATGCTAAACTTTGGCATTCAACAAAAGTAGCAAGCCCAAGACAAGAAGACCATCAGAAGAGTTACTATTAACAGATTAAAATGCTTGCTCTTGAGTGAACAGTTTGGTGCTAAATTAGAGGGAAACTGAGCTAACACACAATTGACAAAAGTGGAATGGAAAAGGGATGAATAGCTTTCAGAGCTTTGATGTACATCACTGCATTTACTAATCTGGGTCAAAAGACTCAGAAACATCAAGATTAGTTTGATGAAAATTATAGGGAAATTAAATTCAGATTCTGTTAAATGAAAAATGAGAAGTTTTTCATCACCCACCAGTGCCCTGCATATAGTAGGTTCTTAAGCAATATTTATTGTATTATAGAACCACCTCATAATCCCCCTCAATACTTGTTTCTTACTCCATTCCAAATATCTCATCATTTGCCAAGTATTAAGTGATCCTAATTCTTTAATATGTTTCAGTTCCATCTTCTCTCTAAGCACAGCAATGTCATCCCAATCCGGATTCCCATGATCTCTTGCCTAGACTATAATAATAATTTCCAAACGAGACTCCTTTTTAATCATTTTTCCCCCCAATGCAATGAATCTTCCTGACAAAAGCTGACAAAACAATTCTTCTTTACTTAAATCCTTTTATTGGGGCCCCTATTTTAAAAAAAATGGATTCTCTTCATAAGGCAATTTAAATCTTTTCACAACCTTCCTTCTAGGATTGTAGCATCTTATTTCCCACTGCATATTCCAACCAGAGACATACTTATTGATCCTTGGGACTCCTCGGCTACATGTCTTTTTCCAAAAAAAAAGTATCTACTCCTCACTTCACCATTCTCAACAGAGGGCCCAGAAAGCTTTGGCTCTCAGTTGTGAATTCTTTGATTAATAGGAATTGAAATTCAGGAGAGAACATGCTCAGTCTAAAATAGTTCAGGTCATCAGATCTGGGCAATTTATACTTCTAAGCGATTGACACTATTATCCTTAACATCTTTCAAGACTCATTTGGGATGTTGTATCCTCTGCTTTGATATCCCCCATGAGCACTTTTCACTTCACATTTGCCAGTCTGCAATTTGCAGCTCTCTTCATAGAATGTAAGCTCCATTAGTGCAGATAGTGCTTCTTTGTTATTATATGTATAGCACCTAGCACGTTACCTTGAAAATTTTGTTTTTTAATCATTTCTGTTCTTTTTGACCCATTGAAGAGGGTTTTTTTGAAAACAGTATTCTATTAGTTTTCAATTTTCTTCTCCAACTCATTTTGCAGATGGGAAACCTGGGCAAGCAGTGTCAAGTAATTTGTGCAGCATCACATCGCTAGTATGTGATTTTGAATTCAGAAAATGAGTATTTCTGACTCCAGGCCTGGCACAATATCCACTTCACTATGCAGCTGCCTGCCACTTGCAAAAAAAAAATGAGTACTTAATAAATGCATTCTTTTGATTGGATTAATCAAGTTTATTCTTCCCTTTCCAGGTGAAATTATATTCCTTCACAGAAATATGGAATAAGAATATAATTGAGCATGCATCCTTTTCTGTTACCTGGTGACATGTAGTCATTTTCCCCATTCATTTGATCCATCTCTTTTTTTTGCTATGTCTCATTTAAAAAAACCTTCTTCTCATCATTGGCATGTTCTACAAGAATCAAGTCATTTGGACTTCAGCTTTCCTCCCATACTTCTGACATTTCAGTACTATTAGTTTTTTTTTTCATTTTTGCATTGTATATGATTATTTCCTTTGAATCTCTTCTACATGATCTTTAAGGCACAGTGAATTCTGTCTGAAATCACTGAAGAGGTCCCTATATAGCCACATTGATCATTGTAGCTACCTCTTTCTTATCTTCTTTAATGTAATGAATCGTGATCTTACTGTCAATATTGTTTTGGCAATCCTTCTATTTTCCCATTCAGAAAATTAATCCATGTCATAATGTATATAAATTTTTCTGAAATCTGTTTTCCTAGAATAAGAAAATTATAAGTCTCTTATAAGCATAAACTCACATTCTTTCAAACCTCCCATTGTTTCCATTTCACCAATAAATTATTCCTTGTTAGTCATAATGATGGCTAGTAGTAGATCACAGTATTGATTTCCTCACTTTCTGAGAGTTAAAACTATGGACAAGGCAAGTTAATAATGAATCAAATATATATATATATATATATATATATATATATATATATATATATATACATATACATATGTTAGTAACTATACTCACCCTTATCTTGTCCAATATTTTTCACAATAATTTGAATGAAACACTACATCTTATACTTAATAGGTTATCAATAAATTTTTATTGAATTGAGAATAAAGGATATGCCCATGAAATTCACAGAGTGGGGAGGGACAGCAAATAGCTTGAATAGAAGAAATGGAAGCTGAAAAGATTTTAAAAAGTTTAAGATGGGCCAAAATTAGCAAGAACTAATTTAATGGAGATAAATGTGAAGGTCCACAATTGGGTTGAAAAAATTTCTTCATAAATTAAGGATAGTGGAAATAATCTCCACAAATAATCATAATAAAGTAAATTCAAAGAACAACAAAAAAGGAAATCTCAATGTTAGGTAATTACAATGACCAGGCTTGGCCATGAAAAAGAAACATAAAAATATATCTACTTTCCTTCTTTGTGAAGGTGGAGTACTATGGAGCTAAAAAGTGGTTGGATTTGATGTCTTGGTTATATAACATTCCCTTTGGGTTTATTCTCTCAATTCCCATCAAAAATGACAAGCTGTGTCCCAAGCTAGCAGCCAATTATCTCTCTCCTTGGGGTTTCAGAAGTAACACTGGAGACTGAAGATCCTAAAATTATAAGCATCTGAGTCTCCATAAAACATACTTCCCATGATCATTAAATCAGAAGAATTCTATTAATTTTTAGATGGGAAATGTATTTACTGAGAGGGTACAACTAATATGCTTGTTACAAAATAGTCTCAATATCCTCAATATTAGAGATCCCTGGAGAATGTGATCTTAAACATAAACTAAATTCAATGAGATACATGTGGAGAGAGCATATGAGTCCAAGGTTAGTTCCCCATTCCTGGCAATGGAAATAGATATCTCCCTTCAAAGAATCCTTATGACATTCCTCTTGGGTATAACTCTTTTGCATTTGAAGGTCCAAGGCCTTTGTAGAGTCCATGGTCAACACTTTTTCTTGACCTAAAGTAAATAGTTATTTCACATTCACATTCACATTTGGAGGTCCACGATTTTGTGCTTCTTATGACCCACACTGGGAGCTTCAGTACTGCAAGGCCTCCTGAATGACACAGGAATAATCCCAAAGATGTGCTTTATGTAAGAAACTCTTTGGAATATCAGTGCATTTTAAAGTGGAACGATACTGCTTGTTTTATCTAAAAATCACTTAATCACAGCCTGTCATATTACTTTTATCGATTCCTTGTTGGGTACTGTTCATAAAAAAATAAAGAGGAAAAAAACTAATTTTCACCTTTTTCTCCCTGATCCCAGATTTTTATCTATAAAGAGTCTGCAACTCAAGGTCAAGGGTATTTATTGTGTTTAGACTGAAAAGTAATCAAAGTAGTTTAGAGTAAAATAACCTAGATATGCATACACAGGCACACACACATACACACACACACGCACACACACACACACGCACACAAAATCACTGCATCAGTAGATTTTGCTCTGCCTGAGAACTGCGGGTTTGATCACAATGCACAATATTAAATGATACTCTTAATGTTTGCTGAGCTTTCAAGATTTGGAATTAGCCTTTTTAAAAAATATATTTTAACCTCAACAATGCAGAGAGTTTGAGCAATTATTATTTATTCTTCCCCACAAAATTTTCTACCTGGTTGACTATATTTCAAATTCTTATTTCTTTTTCCAAATCCATCTTAAAGTCAACATCCTGTTGTAATCTTCCCCCCCCCACATCAGGGATGTGAACTGAATCATATATTACATGACAGAAAAATATATTTATTTCCTCTCTATATGTTAAGAATATCCAGTGATAGAAGTACACATACAAATACACCTGGCCTCTTCATACCCTGGCCCCTTTCTACTTTCCCAGTCTTAATATACTTTGCTTTTCTCCACAAATTAATTCCATAATGAATTCACACCTATCTTTATATTTTTCCTGGAACCTGATATTTTATATTCCATCCCTGGGGCTTTGTGCTGACCACTTGACCATGATGAAAAGTGCTTCTTTTTTTTTCTGCCTCTTAAAATTCCTGACTTCTTCTGAGACTCCAATATTACCTTTTCTGCTCCTTCCCCAGCTACTAAAATGTTCATCTCTATAGTTACTGTTCTTCTGATTTTTACATATTGCTTATGTACCTATTTACATATTATTTCCACTCTTTAGATTTTAAGCCTCTTAGAGAAAAAGTTTGATTTTGCCCCTTTTTGAATCCTTAATGTTTCTTACAGTAACAGACATATATTTAGCCCTTAACAAATACTTATTTGATTGCTTGACACCTATATTATTTATGGTTATCCATGTTAAGTCATTAGAAAACTAGGGATAAAAATGGATAAAATGAATAATTGCCTCACAGCATCTATAAAGACTTCATATAGATAAATTATCTCAGCAGAAGAGGAAAATGAATTTTATGGAAAAGAAATTACTTCCCAAAGGCACATGGCAAGTAAGTGGTAAGTTCAGACTAGAACTCAAATCTCCTGACTCTTGTCCCAGTGTGCTTTCAACTAGACCATGCTGATTCAGAGAATTAAACCAAGTAACAGTGCCTTTTAGAAAATATTGTATAACTTTATACAGTTCTACAATCCAGAAAAAAATAATATTTATACACAAAGTTCATTTGATGGAAAAAAAGAATAACTCCATGCATAATTATTGAAATATAACAATTTTGAGGGCAGCTAATATAGTTCAAGGGGAATAGCATCAGGCTTAGAATTAGGAAAATATTTCTTTCTGAATTCAAAACTGCCCTCAGCTTCTTTCTAGTCTGGTAAAACCAAGCAACTCACTCAACCCTGTTTACCTGAGTTTCTTTATTGGTTAAATGAGCTAGAGAAGGATTATTTGTTAAGAAAATTCCAAATGGGGTTACAAAGTGATAGCCATGGTTGAAAATAGCTAAAAAACAACAAATCATGTTGTGGAAGAAAGGCACAATAGGGTCAGAGAATCTGATTTCAAATCCTCTCTCTGCTACTCTATACCTATGTGACAATATGTAGATCCAACATTCAGGATCTCAGATTCTAAATGGATAAGGTCAAGAGGTTGAAATAGATGATCTCCAAACTATGCATACCCTTTGACCAAGCAGTGTTTCTATTGGGCCTATATCCCAAAGAGATCTTAAAGGAAGGAAAGGTACCCACAAGTGCAAAAATGTTTGTGGCAGCCCTTTTTGTGGTGGCAAAAAATTGGAAACTGAATGGATGCTCATCAGTTGGAGAATGGCTGAATAAATTATGGTATATGAATGTTATGGAATATTATTGTTATATAAGAAATGATCACGAGGATGATTTTAGAAAGTCCTGGAGAGATTTAATTGAACTGATGCTAAGTGAAATGAGAAGAACCAGGGGATCATTGGATACAAAAACATCAATATTATATGACGATCAATTCTGATGAATGTGACTTTTTCCAACAATGAGATGACTGATGCCAATTCCAATGATCTTGTGATGAAGAAACCATCTACACACAGAGAGAAGACTGTAGGAATTGAATGTGGATCACAACATAACATTCTCACTCTTTTTGTTGTTGTTTGCTTGCATTTTGTTTTCTTACTTATTTTCTTTTTTCATCTGATATTTTTGTGCAGCAAGATAATTGTATAAATGTTTACACATATTGGATTTAACATATATTTTAATATGTATAACATATATTAAATTGCTTGTCATCTAGGGGAGGGGGTAGGGGGAAGGAAGAGAAAATCTGAAACACAAGGCTATGCAAGGTCAATGTTGTCTATTTATGCGTATGTTTTGAAAATAAAAAGTTTTATAAAAAAAAAGCTCTAGTCCAAGTGTGGTCCAGGTTTAGGTGTGAACTCTGATATACTGCTTTTTAGCATTTGTTTAATATTTTAATAACTATGATTTATTGATTATTAATGATTTAAGTAAAGGATTATATTTAAGTTAAAAAAAAAGAAATAGATGATCTCTGAGGTTCCCTCTCCCTTAAGCCCATCAAGGACATAAAATATAGTATTTAAAGGATGGGTTTACTTAGCACTTACTATAAGATACTTTTCTTGGACACCTATTTAAGCACATTATTTCATTAAAAATCATCTTGTATTTATTTATCCCAAAAATTGTGTATTCCTATAATGGAATGAGTATAAATTCCTTGAGGGGAGAGTGTTTTTCTTTTTCTTTTTTTTTAAATAATAGCGTCTTATTTTCTAAATATATGCAAAGATAGTTTTCATCATTCACCTCTGCAAAATGTTGTGTTCCAAAACTTTTCTCTCTTCCTTCCCCCACTCCCTCTCTTAGACAGCCAGTGGTCCAATATATATTAAACATGTGCAATTCTTTTCTATATATGTTCACATTTATTATGCTGCACAAAAAAAAATCATATAAAAAAAGAAAAAAATGAGAAAGGGGGAAAAAAGCAAGCACCTATAATAAAAAAATGAAACTATTATGTTGTGAACCACAGTCAGTCCCCCCAGTCCTCTTTCTGGATGCAAATGGCTCTCTCTATCACAAGTGAGAATGGTTTTCAAAGGCAGAGTTGCAGAGTGAAGAGAAAGTTAGCCTTAGAATAAGATCAATACAGTTTCAAGTCCTAATTCTAACACAGACTATCTTTGTGACCATAGATAATTCACTTAATTTTAACATCAACTCCCCCAACACCCCATTTTCATTTAAATGTGTAAAAATAATGTTACAGATTAACTAATCTGTTTGTGCTAACAGATGAAATGTCTGTTATCAGGAGTTTGATACATTGAAGGAAGGAAGGAAAGAAAAACAGGCTGGGGAGAGGAAAAAAGGGAGGGAAGGGAAAGGTAGGAGCAGAGAAAGAGAAAGAAAGAAAGAAAGAAAGAAAGAAAGAAAGAAAGA
>JAJPUD010009770.1:0-27520 GCA_023553655.1 Myrmecobius fasciatus | reverse complement strand
AAGGAAGGGAGAGAGGAAGGAATGAAGGAAGGAAGGAAGGAAGGAAGAAAAAAAGGAAGAAAAAGAAAGAAAAGAAAAAATACAGAGGGGGAGGGAGAGATGGAGGGAAAAGAAACAATAAAAGAGAAAGACAATATAATAGATAGATACATAGAGGGCACACAGAACAATAGACAATGATATTGATTGCAATAGAGATAAAGACAAACACATAAGAAACAGTAAAATTTTGAGGTGAACAATATGGAAACCTGTTAGTCATCTCAGCTTTAGTAGAATGTATCATTGTCCAAATTAGAAGTCATAAAGAATTTCCAGATTGCTTATGGATACCATGAAGAGCAGAGCTTTAGAGTTCAGAGGTGGCTGCTGAGAACCTATGAAACCATAAATAAAGTCATGAGATCAAACTTAGTAGATACTTTCATATCTACTATCTCCTGAACTGAATTCATCCTTCTTTTGCGTTTAAAATCTTTCCCAGGGTTTGTTGTTTTGTTTTGTGTTTTGTTTTGTTTTGTTTTGTTTTTGTTTTTGTTTTGCAATGATCCTAAATGGGATGCCTGATGCTGGCTTTCATTACTCACTCTCTTTTATTAATGAAGGGTAATGATTGGAAAAGTAAAAAAAAAAGAAAACAGGCAATCTCAGGATGAAAAAAAATAATAACACTAACATGTTGACATTGTCCCTCCAGGCAAAGCAAAATGAAAACTGAAAATTTTTAGTCAAAATGGACTCTTCAAATATGTAGATTTCAGCTGGCTTTTTACTGTGATAAAGTAGGACGTGGTTTTTGCTTTTTATTTTCTTTTGGAGTATCAAAAAGGTAGTCCAGGGAAAATGGAATACTAGGGCAACTAGCCAAAAAATTCTAACCCTCTTGCCACTGGAAAGAAAAAGAATAAACTTTCTTACAGACTTCTAAAATTTACTAAGTACTTTCTTCATAACAACTTAGAGGCAGGCAAGGTAAGTGTTATTTATCCCAATTTTACAAATAAATATCTGACTGCTATTCATAGATGACACAGGATTTGCCCATGATAATAAAGGTACTCAAAAATAGATACCAAAATTGAATCTTCTTGTTCAAAAGTTTATGTGATTTAGGACTGCAAGATTAGAGTATCCATTTCAGTCCTAACTTTTTACAGATAATAAACAATAAAACTGAGTTACAGAAAGAAAGAAGATAATTTCTCAAAGTCATATAGTGAAAGAGGGGAAGAGCTAGGACCCAAAACAAGAGCCACTGAGAAGAAAATTCATGTTACTGAAATTGATAACACTTTGTCTTTCAGGAGTTGCCCTTTCTCATGAGATCATAATAAACCCTATTTTGCTATATAGCTTGAGCGTAATTACCTTGATTTTAATTTAGGCAAGCATTAATGTACCACACAGTTTTGGGGGCTTGTTTCAGGATATTTTCCATTTGTGAGGGGTCTCTCCCTTTCCTGAATCCTTAGGCAGGTGCAGAGACTCCTTGGACTTGGCTTAGGAACTTATGCTCCAACTAGGTAAATTCCCAAAGAGAGACAGTTGGAGAAAGCAAAAATGTAAGTAGGCTAATGACTATAGAGTATTAATTCAGCTCAGGAAATAAGCCAGCTAGGAAGTTTGAAATCATTCAGGTAAGTTTTGCATAACCCAGGTAGGACAAGAAATTGATGAAGGAGGGAGAGACTCTAAGCAGTTGGAGTCCATAAGAGGGCTTTCCCTTTGACAAGAACTGGTAAACCACCTGGGTGATTGGCACTGGGAGTGGAAGACTTTAAACACTTAAGGTCTATAAAAGACTCCTATTTCTCTTTGATATTGGGAAATTTTAAGCAGTTCGAGCACTTCCATTTTCCTTTGGTAAGATCCGGTAAGTCCTTTATCAAAAAGGAAAAGATACTGTGTCTTGGGAAAAGAACAATCTAAGGCAGCGCTCCAAAAACTTATCTAGTGTCCCAGGAAAAATTGGGATGAAGAAGCAAAGTTTATAGGAATTAAGTAGTGTTGTTTTGTTTGGAGATGTGCTTTCCTTGGAGGAAATGGACAATTCCTCCATTCCCTGTCCATTCCCTGAAGGCTGGGTATAAATTCAAAGGAGGTTTCTATATCCAACTAGCCAGCTCCTATTGGCTTCACCTCCAGAATTCCTCTCATCTCCTCCAGCCCAAGGAGGGGACAAGACCTGGAGCTAGATTGATTTAAAAAAGCAGTTTGTGCTTGTGTGCATGTGTGTTTGTGTATGAGCCTATGTTGTGTCTTCTGTATTTTTCACAGTTAGCTGAATTATAAAGGAAAAGATTCAGCTATTTAAGAGTAGTTCTGAGATAGGAAAAGTTCACGCTAAAAAGAAAAGGAAAACTGACATATTTCAGTGAACCCAGAACTGACCAATTTGGTTCTGCAGAAATAGTTATTAAGGTTACAGAACTACTAAAACATTTTAACAGATTCTGGGGTTCTTTGAGACTAAAAATTGTTAAGTTGCTTGGCACGGTCTCTCTATCAGCTAATTTTAGTTTATAATATTTTTTACATAGGCCTAAATTACCACAAAAGAAAAAAAATAATCTCTCTGGGATTTTCCATGCTTCTTTCTTTTTGGAGAGACTTGTAGAATCTGTGCTGGCTAGGCTTGTCCTGGCTGACTTGGATTGTTCTGGGCTTTGTGTGGGTGCCCCAACATCTTTGACATGGTTCCTTGGCCATGTTCCATGCTTTTCTTGCATGGAGGATGAGCTAGGCACTGGAACACAGACCTGCAGCCAAACACCTAGGTTCAATTTTCTCCAAACCTAATCCTTAGGGTCCTAAAGACTCCAGTTTCTTAAAGCCCTTATTGCATGTTTCCTTCTCTTACAGAGAGACTTGAAAGGGCAGTTTTCTGCAACCTTAAATTTTGGGGCTGTGTGTGTTTAAATTGAAATTCTGATTCTGAAATTATATGAGACAATTACTATCAACTGGTGTGTGCTGAAATTGTGAACTTGTTTTTTCTGGTAAAAAATTTTAGAAATATGTATGCACTAATATTGAAGTATTGCTACAAGGAATGTAAATATACATTTGATTTGACTTTAAGATTAAAAATTTGGGAATTAAAACAAAGCACTCTGGTAGTATACCTAAAGAGGTCACATGTTTGTATCCCCTAATTAGACCATTTTCTAAATTGCATATTGGGTGATTTGTAAAATTGTATAAGTTGTTCTTTAATAGTTTGTCAGCCCTGCAGGATTGTGGTATTAATTTTGTGAAATTTGGTCCAGTTATTTAGATATTACCTATATTCTGAATCTTAAGGTTTGTTTTGCTTTCTCCTTTTAACAAAGAAGTAAAAGTAAGAAAGTCTGGTATATTGGGATACAGATAATTGCAAAATAAATTGTATCTGAAAGATGTGTAATATGTCTAAAGATAAACAAGACCATATTGCGGAGGTAGGTGTCCCTAAGGATGGAGGACTCCAGAATAGTCTCTGAAATGATTATTTATAGTGGACCATTTTACTGGATTGGAGAGAAGCTTTCCCCTGAGCTCTGCTTTTTTAAAAAAGGGATTAGTAGAATAGCATAGGAAAAAATTGTATCTAAATATGGGTTTATAAAGACCATTGATTCTGATAATGGAACATACTTTACTTCCAATATTTTATAAGAAATAATGGGGAGGGATTGAAAATTTGAGTGGCAATTCCATACAACTGGGCATCTGCCCTCAACAGGGAAATTGGAAAGAATGAATCAGATTCTTAAGAAATAGATTACTAAAACTGATGTTAGAGACTAAATTGTCTTGGAACAAATGTGAACATAGCATGTGTTGATTTGCATTCATCTCCTTGGATCATTTTCTGGATACAGATGGCATTTTCTGTTCAAAATCTATTGGGAATGCTTTTGGATCACTGAACTACTGAGAAGAAACAGGTCTTTCATAGTTGATCATCACACATTCTTAATATTTTTGTGTACAATATATTCATGTTTCTGCTTGTTTCACTCAGTATCAGTTCATGTAAATCTTTACAAGCCTTTCTATAATCATCCTGTTCATCAATTTTTATGCAACAATAATATTCCATTACCTTCATGTATCACAGCTTTTTCAGCCATTTCCCAATTAATTGGATCTACTCCTTTTCCAATTCTTTGGTACCACTAAAACAGCTGCTACAAACATTTTTGCACATATGGGTCCTTTTCCCTCCTTTCTGATTTCCTTGGGATTCATTCCCAATAATGGCACTGCTGGGCCAAATGGTATGCAGTTTTATAACCCTTTGAGCATAGTTCCAATTTGTTCTCCAGAATGGTTGAATTGTTTCACAACTCCACCACAACTTCACAACTCCGTGCATTATTGTCCCAGTTTTTCCACATGCCCTCCAAAATTTATTATCTTTTCTTGTCATTTTAGCTAATCTGAGAGGTGTGAGGTTATAACTCAGAGTTATTTTACTTTGCATTTCTCTCATCGATAATGATCTGGAGCATTGTTTCCTATAACTACAAATGGCTTTAATTTTGCCATCTGAAAGTTGCTTGTTCACATCCTTTCACTGTTTATCAATTGAGGAATAACATATTGTTATAAGTTTGACACAGTCCTTTATAAATTTTAGACATGAGACCTGTATTAGAAATACTGCCTGTAAAGATTTTTCCAGCATTGTACTTCTCTTTTAATCTTGTATTTATTGGTTTTTGTTTGTGCAAAACCTTTTAACTTAATGTAATGAAAGCTGTCCATTCTGCCTTTCATAATGCTCTCTCGTTCTCCTTTAGTTTTTTTCTCTCTTCTCTAAATATCTGGTAAATAAATTATCCTTTGTTCTCCTAATTTTTTTATGGTATGATCCTTTATGCCCTAGTCATGCATCCATTTGACGTTATTTTCATATAGGTTGTGATATGTAGGTCTATGCCAATTTTCTCACATGTTATTTTACAGTTTACCCTGCAATTTTTGTCAAATATTGAGTTCTTATTCCAGAAATTGAAGTTTGGGCATTTATCAAATCCTGGATTTCTATAAACCTTCATTATTGTGTAGTCTATATGTAATCTATTCCACTGATCCATCATTCTATTTCTTAAAAAATACCAAATGCTTTTGATTACTGCTGCTTTATAATACAGTATTGGGTCTGGTACTGCTAAGCCACAATGCTTTGTATTGTTTTTCATTAATTCCCTGATATTCTTGACCTTTTGTTTTTCCAGATGAATTGGGTTATTATTTTTTCTAGTTCAATAAAACAATGTTTTGACAGTTTGATTGGAATGACACTGAACAAGTTGCCCAATTTAGGCAGAATTGTCATTTCTATTATGTTTGCTCGGCATAAACATGAACCATGGATATTTTTCCAATTGTTTACATCTGACTTTATTTGTGTGAGAAGTGTTTTGTAATTGTGTTCCTATCGTTTTAGGTTTGTCTTGACAAATATATCCCCATATTTTATTTTGTCTACAGTAATTTTAAATGGGATTTTTCCTCCTATCTCTTGCTGATGGGATTTGTCAGTAATACATAGAAATGCTGATGATTTGTGTGTCTTCATTATATATTTTATCATATATCCTGCAATTTTGCTAAAGCTGTGAATTTTTTCCAGGAGGTTTTTGGATGATTTTCTAGCATTCTCTAGGTATATCACCATATCATCTTCAAAAAGTGATAGTATTATTTCCTCATTGCTTTTCTAATTTCTTTAATTTATTTTTCTTTTCTTATTGCTAAAGCCAGAATTTCTAGTGCAATGCTGAATAATAATGGTGACAATGTGCATTTATATGTATGTATATATAATCTATAATAATATCTAATATTATTGAGAATAATTTTGAATGGAATTTCTTTTTGTATCTCTTCCTGCTAGACTTTGTTGGTAACATAAAAAATGCTGATGATTTGTGAGTATTTTGCAGCCTGAAACTTTGCTAAAGTTGTGAATTGTTTGTAGTAGGTTTTTAGTTGATTCTCTAGGGTTCTGTAAGAATACTATCATATCATCTGCAAAAAAGAGATCATTTGCTTTCCTCATTTCCTACTCTAATTCGTTAATCTCTTTTTCTTCTCTTATTGCCAAAGCTAACATTTCTAATACAATACTGAATAGTAATGGTGATAGTGGACAATCTTGTTTCAGTCCTGATCTTATTGGGAATGGTTCTAGTATGTCACCTTTAGTTATGATGCTTGCTGATGGTTTTAAATAGATAGCTACTGATCATTTTAAGGAAAAGTCCATTTATCCTCCTATACTCTTAATTTTTTTTAAATAGGAATGGGTGTTGTATTTTATCAAATGCTTTTTCTGCATCTATTGAGATAATCATATGATTTTTGTTAGGTTCATTATTGATATAGTCAACTATGCTAATATTTTTCCTAATATTGAACCAGCTCTGCATTCCAGATATAAATCATACTTGGTCATAGTATATTATCCTGGGGTGACTTTCTAAAATTTCTTTGCTAATATGTTATTTAAGATTTTTGCATAAATATATATATAGTTTTCTTTCTCTGTTTTCACCCTACGTGGTTTAGCTATCAGCACCATATCAGTGTCATAAAAAGAATTTTGTAATTTTTCTTTCCCTATTTTTTCAAATAGTTTACACTGTATTGGAATTAATTGTTCTGTAAGTGTTTGGTAGAATTCACATGAAAATCCATCTGGCCCTGGAGATTTTTTCTTAGGGAGTTGATTAATAGCTTGTTCTATTTATTTTTCTTATATGGGACTATTTAAATAATTTATTTCCTCTTACGTTAACCTGGGAAACCTACATTTTTATAGATATTCCTCCATTTCATGTAGATTATCAAATTTATTGGTATATAATTGGGCAAAATAATTTTTAATTATTGCTCTGATTTCCTCTTCATTGGTGGTACATTCTCCCTTTTCATTTTTGAGACTAACAGTTTGATTTTCTTCTTTCCTTTTTCTAATCAAATTAACTTAAGGTTTCTCTATTTTTTTGTTTTTTTATGACCAACTCTTAGTTTTATTTATTGATGCAATAATTTTGTTATTTTCAATTTTATTAATATTCCCTATTATTTTCAGAATATCAAATTTGATATTTAATCGAGGGTTTTAAATTTATTCTTTCCCTTGCTTTTTAATTGCATTCATTGCAATTCATTGATCTTCTCTTTCTCTATTTTATGCAAGTAAGCACCTAGAGATATAAAATTTCACCTAATAAGCACTTTGGTTGCATCCCACCTATTTTGGTATATTTTCTCATTATTGTCATTATCTTGAATGAAGGAGTTTACTTTTTTTCTCAGTGGTTCATCAAACTTATACAAAAATTGACCATGAGAAAAAAGTAAACTTCTTTCTGTCTTCATTGAATTTTCTCCAAAAATCAATCATACATAACTTTTCTAACATTTTTTTTTACCTCCTAAACTTCTTTCTTATTTATTTTGTAATTGGATTTATTTAGTTCTGAGAGAGCAAGGTTGAAATTCTTCACTGGTATAGTTTTGCTGCCTATTTCTTCTTGCATCTCTCTTAACTTTTCCTCTAGGAATTTAGATGCTATATATATATATGTATATATATGTTTAGTATTGATATTGCTTCATTATCTATGGTACCCTTTAGTAAAATATAGTTTCCTTCCTTATCTCTTTTAATTAGATCTATCTTTGCTTTTACTTAATCTGAGATCAGGATTGCTATCCCTGATTTTATTTGTTCACCTGAAGCATAATAGATTCTGCTCCAGCCCTTTACCTTCATTCTGAATGTATCTCTGTGTTTTAAATGTTTCCTGTAAACAACATATTGTTGAATTCTGGTTTTTAATCCAGTCTGCTATCCACTTCCATTTTATGGGAAAGTTCATCCCATTCACATTCACAGTTAAAATAACTAACTCTGTATTTCTTGCCATCTTATTTACCCAATGTTATGTTGTTCTTTTTCCTTTTCCCCTTCCCTCCTCCCCAGTATTTTGCTTTTGATGACCACCTCCCTAAATTTTCCCTAATTCTTCTATTTTCCCTTCTATTAGTCTTTCCTTTTCTTTTCCCCTTTTCCCTCCACTTCCCTATAAGGTAAGACAAGTTTCTATGTGAAACCAAATATGTATGATATTCTCTCTTAGAGGCCAATCTGATGAAAGTAAGATTCTTTCCCTCAATTATAATAGGTTTTTTTTGCCTCTTCATGAGATGCAATTTCACTTATTTTATTTCCTTTTTCCATTTTTTCCAGAATAATCTCCTTTTCATCTCTAGTTTCTTTTTTCATATTATAAATTATCAATCAAATTATAACCCCAGGGGGCGGAGCCAAGATGGCGAACTGCGAACAGCTTTCTCTGTGAACTCCCTCCGACATTCCCCCAACCCAGACATAGTAAGCCTTAAAACTGGTTTCCGAGTGAGGTCCTCGCCAAGCAATGCTCATGGGAACAACAGCTTTGTGTTGGGCTGCTAGTTCTTTCTTTAGGGATGAATAAAGATGTGAAGTGAAGCCTAGAGAAATCAAATCAGAGTTCAGTATCACTTTTCTTTTATTCCACAGCACATCATCACTTTTACCTTGTTAACCTGAGACTCTTTAAAAATGGGTAATGCTCAGCTGTCCAAAGGCTCTTTTGCATCTCATAAATTTGAGTTGGTGCTCTAGGGGAAACTTACAGGGTTAGAGAGATGCTGTGGAATCTTAACATTTTACACATTGTCCTTCTTCACTCTGATATTTATCTTCTAATATCTTTAAAATGACTTCTACATATTAAATACAGTGGTTCCTTTCCACGGTTTTGGCTTCCAAACTCTTTCTTCTCTCGTTTACTTTCTACTTGATCCAAATTGTAATTCAAAGCCTTTACATAGTGGGGCAACTGAGGCTTTATTCCAGAATATAAAAAAATAGAGTGTATTAACAATTTTTGTATTTGTACAACAAGTACAAATAGTTGAGCTTAGCTTTCATTTAGCAAGAATAATTGGTTAAAATAAGAAAATATTGGGGGCGGAGCCAAGATGGCGAACTGCGGACAGCTTTCTCTGTGAACTCCCTCCCACATTCCCCCAACCCAGACATAGTAAGCCTTAAAACTGGTTTGCGAGTGAGGTCCTCGCCAAGCATTTGGACTACAACGCACTTCTATAAAAGATCTACCTTGAAAGAACTCCGGAGAAGGTTAGCCTCAGGGGAAATCGGCCTCTGGTCGCGATCGGACTCCAGCCGGGGCGGAAGTCAGGGCTGCGATAGAGGGGCGGATTTTGGGCACCCAGGAAGCCCCTGGGAGACGCCTGGGCCACTTTGCTCTGCTTGCGGGCAGGTGCTTTGGCAGATCTGCCTTTGGAAGGGGGTGGATTGAAAACAGCTGAAAACGTGGTCCTGGTGCGAATCTAGCCCGACCCGCCTCAGACCGGAAGTCAACTCGGCAAACTGCCCCAGGGCAAATATAAATTGTTGCAGTTTTCTCGGCTTTTGACCAATATCCCAACTTTAAATCATGAGCAAGAAGCAGAAGAGAGCTCTCACCATAGAAAGCTTTTACGCAGAAAAAATAGAACAGTCCCCAGATCCTGACATTATGAAAACAATCCCAGATGAAGCCACAAAGGCAGACTTAAGTTGGTCTCCCTTTCAGAAGGCTTACCTGGATGATTGCATTAAGAATCTCAAAAGAGAGCTAGAAGAAGAATGGGGAAATAAATTGAGATCAGGGCAACAGAAATATCAAAAACTGGAAAATAGGACTGGTGAATTGGAAAAAGAAAACAGTTCACTGAAAAACAAAATTGGTGAATTGGAAAAAATCACCAATTCACTGGAAAATAAAAATGGTGAACTGAAAAACAAAATTGGTGAATTGGAAAAAGACAACAATTCACTGAAAAACAAAATTGGTGAATTGGAAAAAGACAACAATTCACTGAAAAATAAAACTGGCAAAATGGAAAAAGAATGCATTGAATCCAGAAATTCAATTGGCCAGCTACAAAAGGAGCTAAAAAAGATAACTGAAGGAAATAATACTCTAAAAATTAAAATTGAACAAATAGAAGTAAATGACTCAATAAGACTTCAAGAATCAGTTAAACAAAAACAAAAAAAATGAAAAAATAGAGGAAAATATGAAATATCTCCTAGGAAAAACAACTGACTTGGAAAACAGATCCAGGAGAGACAACTTAAGGATTATCGGACTCCCTGAAAGCCACGATGAAAAAAAGAACTTGGATGCTATCTTCCAGGAAATCATGAAAGAGAATTGCCCTGATGTTTTAGAATCAGAAGGCAAAATTGGCATTGAAAGAATTCACCGATCACCTCCAGAAAGAGACCCCAAAATTAAAACCCCAAGGAATATCGTGGCCAAATTTCAGGACTATCGCACCAAGGAAAAGATATTGCAAGCAGCTAGAAAGAAACAGTTCAAATACCGAGGAACTGTCATTAGAATTACACAGGATCTGTCAGCTTCCACATTGAAGGATCGAAGGGCCTGGAACCAGATATTCCGAAAGGCAAAAGAACTTGGATTACAGCCAAGAATAAGTTATCCAGCTAGAATGAGCATCATCTTCCAGGGAAGAAGATGGTCATTCAATGATACAGGAGAATTTCACCTATTTCTAATGAAAAGACCTGATATGAACAAAAAATTTGACCTCCAAACACAGAACTCAAGAGAAACATAAAAAGGTAAAAACAAATTATAACCCCATTCTCTAAGTATAACCATAATAGAAATATAATTCTCAATAGTTCTTTCCTTTTTACCTTTTTATGCTTCTTTTGAATTCTGTATTTGGAGGTCAAATTGTTCAGATCTGGTCTTTTCATTAGAAATTGGTGAAATTCACCTATATCATTGAATATCCACCTTCTTCCCTGAAAAGATAAAGTTCATTTTACCTGGATAGCTATTTTTACTTTTACTTTATCTAAGATCAGAATTTCTACTCCTTTTTTTTTACTTCAGCTGAAGCATAATAAATTCTGTTCCAGCCTTTCACCTTTACTCTGTATGTATTTCTCTGGGTCAAATGTGTTTTTTGCAAACAACCTATTGTAGGATTTTTTTAACCCACTCTTCTATTTGCTTCTGTTTTATGAAAGTTCTTCCCATTCATATTAACAGTTATGATCAGCAGCTCTGCATTTCCCTCTATCCCATTTTCTCCTTGTTGTAAGCTTTTTTCTCTTTCCACCCTATCCTTAGTTGCATGTTTTTTTAACCCACCCTATCCTTAGTTGCATGTTTTTTTTTTAACTCACCCCACCCATTTTTGTATCTCCTACCACTCTTCTGCCCTTCTCTTAGTAGTATTTTTTAAACCCACACAATTCACTGTCTTGTCTTCTATCAACCTTTCTCCCCTTCTCTTACCATTTTTACCCTATGGTTTCTCTCCTCCCTTCTATGCTGTCTTTCCCTTTTCTTTTCTTCTTTCTCCTCCTACTTCTTTATAGGATTAAATAAATTTCTATCCAACTTAATAATTGCTATTTTCTCTTAGATCCCAAACTGATGGGATCAAGTTTCAGACAATGCTCTTCTCTTTCCTTTTTCCCCTGGATTATAGTAGATCTTTTTAGCCTCTTCCTATGAACAAATTGTCTCATTCTACCTCCCCTTTCCTCTTTTACCAGGAAAGACCTTTTCCACCTCTTAATGTCTTTTGCTTTGATGTCATCACATCAGAATTTATTCTCAAAAATACCCTTTCTCCATGTGATGTCCCACTTTGTCTACTCCTGTGTCAGACATAGTTGTCAAGAGTTGCAGATATTGTTTTTTCCATATAGGGGTGTAAAGAGTTTAAACTTTAAATATTTATTTTCCCCTGTTTATCTTTCTATGGTTCTCTTGATTCCTGTGTTTGTAGATTAAATTTTTCTATTTAATTCAAGATTTTTTATAGAAATTAATGAAAGTCTTTTACTTCATTGTAGCTCCATTTTCTCCCCTGAAAGATGATGCTTAGTTTTGCTGGGTTTAGTTAATTTTGTGTTGCAATCCCATGTCCTTTGCCTTCTGGAATAAATAGGCCCTCCTATCCTTTATTATAGAAGCTGCCAGTTCCTTACTAATATTGACTGTTGTTCCTTGATATCTGAATTGCTTTTGTGTGACAGCTTGCAGTATTTTTTTCCTGGAGGATATAGTTTGTAGTTTCACCAAAAAAAAATCTTCCTTGGGGTTTTCCTTGAGGGATCTCTTTCCAAAATGAGTGAAGGATTTTTTCAATTAGTATTTTCCTCTATTTATCAAGAATCTTGGGACAGTGTTCCTTAATGCCCTCTTGTAGAATGCTATGTAAACTCTTCATTTTTCACTTATTTATTTATTTATTTTTGTTTTTTTGTTTTCAGGTAGGTTAACAATTTTTTTTTCCTCTGAGGCAATTGGGCTTAAGTGACTCACCCAGGATCACACAGCTAGGAAGTGTTAAGTGTCTGAGACCAAATTTGAACTCCAGTCTTCCTGATTTCAGGGCTGGCTGGTGCTCTATCCACTGTGCCATCTAGCTGCTAGGTCAATAATTTTTAACTTGTCTCTTCTGATCTATTTTCCAGGTTGCCTGTTTTTCCAGTAAAGCATTTCACATTTTCTTCCAATTTTTTTCATTCTTTTTAGTTTGGTTGGTTGATTCTTGCTGTCTCACAAAGTCATTAGCTTATGTTTACTCTCTTCTAGTTTTTAATATGTATTTTCTTCATTTATCTTTTGTATCTCTTTTTCCTTTTCTTTACTGTATAAATTGTTTTCTTCAGACAATTTTCCCTTTCTTTTTCTAAACTGTTAACTCTCTTATGCATACTTCACATTTATTTTCTCATTTTTTTTATTCTATCTCTATTATTTGCCTATTGAAGTCTTTCATGTGTATTTCCAAGAGCCTCTTTGGGTTTGAGACAAATTCACATCATTCTTTGCGATGTCCTCGTGGATATTCTGTCCTTGTCTGAGTTTGTGTTTTGGTCTACCCTGTCACTATAGTAGCTTTCTATGTTCAAGGTTATTTTTTGTTTCTCACTCATTTTCTTTCCTTTTATTTTGGTATTTCCTTCTTTTTTACTTTTATGGTTGAGCTGTGCTCCTGGAGTAAAGGAAATGCTGTCCCAAGCTTCCTGTGAAGCTTTGAGCCTTGGCTTTGAGCATAGACTCCCCTTGTGTTTCCAGAGGGTAGCTTTATCTGCTCTCTTCAGGAAACAGTCTGGTTTCCTAAAGTTTGCCTTCTGAGCTATTACTGGAAGCTTCCCCATTAATTTGCTCCTTTACTGAGCCAGGACCAAGGTTTTTAGTTGCTAATTTTTTGTGATTAAGACCCTCTCACCAGAATCTATCTGACCTGGACAGAATACCCTTTTCACCCCAGTGAGATTGAAATTTCCAGAACTTTTTTCCAGTCTGTCTTGAGCTAGAGAGTGATTTCATTCCATCAGACTCTGTTCAAAGGTTGGTTTCATGTGGTTTTTGAGGGAAACTGGGAGAGCTTAAGCAGCTCCATGGCTTTACTCTGCCATCTTGGCTCCTCTCTCGGAACTCCCTGAGGAAAATATTAATGTTAATTCTGATAGGTTCTTTAATGTAAAATTAGCACAGTATATTCTGCATTCTATGAGAGTTTTAATTGGTTGTATTGAGTCATTTAAAAACCATTCCCATTGTTTAGAGAGATTCTGACAACAGTGGTCTATGTCTTCATCCCTTTGAACATGATTAATTACTATGTTTTGTTATAGATTGGCCATCTTAAAGCAAAATAATTTGAGTAATGTTGAATTTAAAAACCATCTACTTTGATATGAAGAAAAGCTGTGACTAGTCAATGTTCATTTAGCATATGTGATCCTTGATTCACTTCAATTAATGCAGCTTCAATCATTGAGACTTGCTATTTGAGATACAATCTCTTTTGATATTATTTTGATATTATTTTGATTTTGATATTATTTGGAGTTTTTAATTCAGTTATGATCACCTGATGTATCAACAAGTCAGTAATCCACCATGTGAAAAGAATATGTCACAAGCTGCATAGAGGAATGTGATCCTGGATTGTTATAAATGGACATTAATATCTGGGCAAAAATTAGGAAAATACTTTGGCCTCCATTTAAGGTGAGGTCCATCTGATTCAGTTTCCCAGTGGTGCTCTTTTGAATGAGAATTCACATGATTATTCCTGAGTCTGGCTATAAGGTGGAATTGTTATTGCATGCAATTATCTAAAGTCAAACTCTGGTAAGGATGCTTTATCCTGTCATCTCTGTGTTCTCAGGGTGAGGCTTGAAAGATCAGCTTATTTATTATAATCATGTCCGTGCTTTTTCCCCTTATATCAAAATTCAGTATTCAATAGAGGCCATGAGAACAATTCAAGCATGTAAGATTTTGCAGTTTCCTATCTGAAAATCTGTGGTCCTTATTCCCTAAATAAGTAGATGAGTATTTGGCCTAGCCATCAGTCTTTAGCTAGCTATTTCTTTTTGCAGTCCTGTTGCTGCTAACTTTTCTGATAGGCATCTTTACTTGTGAAGAGTTACTTACTCTAATTAATGGGGACACAAATGGTTGGAATGATAGATGGTCCTGGATGGGAGTTGGGAGTACAGAGCCCTAGTTGGCATGCTGAATAGGTGCATTAGACTCCAAGCCATGGTCAAAATACTTACTAACTATACAACAAAAGCAGTGGATTTGTTAGTAGAGCAGACCACTCTGACTAAGCAGTACTCCAACATAGGTTGCTATTAGATTACTTGTTAGTAGAAAAAGATAGAGTTAGTAAGAAATTACATTTTTGCTGTGCAAAAATTGATGATAACAAAGAGGTAGTGAAGGAAATTGTCAAAGACATCAGAAAATTGGCCCATATCCCATTCCAGACATGTTCCTCAACATTTAATACATCTTGGTGTTATTGATCTTAGGGCAGATGGTGGAAATAGGTTTTTCTGTCTCTGCTGATAGCTTTAAGTGAAGTTATACTACTACCTGTGTACTTCTGCTATGTGATACAGCTTATCACCTGGGTAGTACAGACATCATGGTCAGGGTAGTAAAGATTGAACAACCTGGAGGGGAATTCCAATTAGAATTGAAGTATTAAAAGAATGAGGATGGACCCCAGCAGAGAAAAAGAACAAATCAGCTCCAGAGGGATTAGAGACTGAAATCAAGATGGTTGAGGAAATGTAACAAGAATGGTGGGAAAAGTCTTCAAAGTTTAATAAATAAAGAAGACAGATTGATTGATATAAACTGTGGTCTTGACCTATGTTCTAATTGTGACTTGATATTTTGCAGTAACAAATTGAGCTATAGTAAAAAGCTGCAAGTGTTTGACTACCTTAGATAAACATTTCCTTCATTCTCTCCTACCTTTTCATTAGCTTTTAAGGACCTAATACAGTAAAGTATGTTATTGACTACTATTCTTTGTTTCTGGGCTCTGAGAAAATTAAAACTCCCTATTCAATAGGAGAAAAGGTCAGAAGGGGGTTTGGGGCTTTTGGCTAGGATTTATATAATCTTGTGTTTTGCCATTTACACTTTGCAGTCCTCTACTAACACTTTGTCTGTTGCGAGTTACCATTTCTTGCAAGATCTTAATGAATCATTTTTTTTGCTTTTTACCTTGAGAGTCTCTGACTTTAATTTGGGTAAGGATTGTTCTCCTACACACTGTACCTGGAATTAACCTAAAATATGGTTTCAAATGTGAGCTTTTCTACTTTCTGCTTTTGTGACCATGGGAAAATCATTTAATATCTCCAGGTCTGAGATAACTAGTACGACATTTTTTACCCCTAAATTTATGATCCTATAGATCAAACAAAGGTTAAAATCCAATGTTCATTATCCCATGTCACACTGCATCCATTCAAAAGACTTAGTAAAAACAACAAAAAAGCCCTAAACTGAAGACAAGAATTTTCATCTAAAATGGTTTGGGGTGCATTTCTTTTAGATGTGCAGCTGGCACTGAAATAGACAGGTTAATGTTGTCACTGTCCACTGACTTTAGTTTTAAGTCTTAGTCAACAAAGGAAACAAACTTGAAGGTTTACTGGTTTTATTTTTGAATTGGTAGTAGCCTAATTTTTGTTTCTGAAGCCTTGGATTAGCTCAGCTTGTTTGTTTTGCATCATCCTCCTTGGCTCTCAGAGAACTTGCTGTATACCAGTATTCCCCAAATCACAAAATGTGATTATGAAAAGGATGGCATCTTTTAAATGCTCACATGGCACTGAAAAAAAGCAGCTCATTATTTCAGAAACTCAGCAGCATAACAAATAAATAAATACAATTTCACCCATAAATTTTACCCTGAAGATAATTGAGAGCTTTGGGATAATCTGTGCCAATTAATTTGATGTGGTTTTTTTTAATTTAATAGAAGCCAATTTCTGCCACTAAAGAAAAATAACAGTTGGGTGTTCTTTTGATCAACTTTATACTTTTTGGATAGGAATAATGAAATAGCACATCTTCTAACAAAAAGAAATAGACAGACAGAGGGACTTGGAGAGGAGAGACAGGAAGAGAGAGGCAATAAGAAAATAGGGGGATTAAAAGATATAACAGAGGCAATGAGAGACAGAGAAAGAAAGAATTTTCATATTGAAATACTTTTTCTAGTATCACTAAAGCTTGGTCAATTTAGTACCTGTCTATACTAAAAAAGCACCAATTATGCCAGATGTTTGGTTGGCCTTCTTTTGTTTCTTTTTGTTTGTTTTTTTATTGTTTTCTTTTTTCTGGCCATACATCTACATTAATTTTAATACACATTTTTACGTATCATGTTGGGAGAGAAAAATCAGCACAAAGGGAAAAACCATGAATAAAAAAAACAGAAGAAAAAGAAAAGAAGTGAATATAACATGTGTTCATTAACATTCAATCTCCATATTTCTCTTTCTGGATGCAGATGGCATTTTCTTTCCAAAGTCTTTTGGGATTGTCTTGGATTGCTTAACCACTGAGAAGAACTAAATGTTTCATAGTTGATCACTGCACAGTCTTGTTATACTGTGTACAATGTGTTTCTGGTTCTATTTGTTTTGCTCAGCATCATATCATGCAAATCTTTCCAGGCCTTTTATAAAATCGGCTTGTTCATCATTTTTATAGACAATAATATTTCATTAATTTCACATAACATAACTTACTCAACAGTTCCCCAACTGATGGATGTGTATTCATTTTCCAATTCTTTGCCACCACAAAAAGAACTTCTACAAACATTTTGCACATGTGGATCATTTTCCGTCTTTTTTGATTTCCTTGGGATACACACCCAGTAGTAGCAATGCTGGATCAAGACTTTAGAACTTTGGGCATAGTTTCAAATTGCTCTCCAGAATGGTTGGACCATTTCACAACTTAGTTGACTTTTTACAAGGATAAAAGCTCAAAGGAAGTTCTATAAGACACTCTTAAGTATCATCAACTCTAACCTTTCACATCTAATGACTAAGTAAAGCAAAGTATGGAAAGGCAAAGCAAGTTTCCCACAATCACATAGCTAGTTAACTAGACCTAGAACTAGAATATCTCCTGCTTCCCCATTTAATAGGCTTTCCATTTTGTTCCACTTTAATGATTTTCAGTCTGTAGCATGTGAACCCCTTGAAAGCGAGGACTATTTCACATTTTGTCCTTATATCCCTAGTGTCAGGCACAGAAAAGTTTTTTAATGAAGTGTTTTGTGAATTAATGAATGGATTCTTACTCCACTGCATAAACTGGCCAATGATTTATATTGACAGAGGAAACTTAGATTAGGAAGTCAGATGGCATTCATTTTATGCCATTAAATCCTATTCATCTTTAAAAGCCATAGTGGTAGACTGGGTCCGAGTCAAGCCAATTCAAGGTACATTTAGGTATTATATTGAACAGAATGAAACACTTATAGTTCAATTGATAAAAGGAGGTTTGCTTAACTGTAGAATAGTAAGAGCATTTAACAAGGATGCTGAGACTTTTACATTGTTTCAGATGAGCATAGCTTCCCACTGTTAGGCTTGCTGTTGATACACAGTCAGAAGTCTCTCAATTTAAAGGATTTGGAGCAATATTATGATATTTTGTATTCAGATCAACAAGAAGATAACTAAGAATCATATCTTGATTCAATTACATTTTAAGGAGAATTTCAATACCTCTTAAAGGAAAGAACTACCCTATCCTGCAAAAGGTTAATACTTTTTTGTAGAACATCTCTTTCTTTTTTATTATTATTAAAGCTTTTTATTTATAGAACATATGAGTAATTTTTCTACATTGACCTTTGCAAATTTTTTTGTTCCAAATTTTTCTCCTCCTCCCCACCCTCTCCCCTAGATGGCAAGTAATGTAATACATGTTAAATATGTTAAAATATGTGATAAATCCAATATATGTATACATATCTATACGCTTACCTTACTGCACAAGAAAAATTAGATCTAGAAAGAGAAAAAAAAAAAACCTAAGAAGAAAAAAAATGCAAACAAACATTCACAGAAAGCATTAAAATGCTATGTTGTGGTCCACACTCAGTTCCCAAAGGCCTCTCTCTGGTTGTATATGGCTTTCTGAACCACTGAATAATTGGAACTGGTTTGAATCATCTCATTGTTGAAGAGAACCATGTCCATCAGAATTGATCTTACTATAGTCTTGTTGCTGTGTATAATGATCTCCCGGTTCTGCTCATTTCACTCATCATCAGTTCATGCAAGTCACTCTAGGCCTCTCTGAAATCATCTACAATAATATTCCATAACATTCATATACAATAATTTGTTCAGCCATTCTCCAACTGATGGGCATCCATTCAACTGCCAGTTTCTAGCCACTACAAAAAAAGGCTGCCACAAACATTCTTGCACATGTGGGTCCCTTTAATGTTAGTACTTTTGAAAAGTTATACTGCCCTACATTGCAGGATCCTAGGAAATATATTAACACTGTGACACTGGGCAACTCAAAAACTCTCAGTGTTAGTGAGTTAGAGAAGACTTTTGTATCTGCCTTGGGAGAAGGAAGCTTCTTCTAAGGAGTTTAATATTGAGGTAAAATCAAAATTGAATCAAAAGAAAAGTTCTTACACTGTGCCTGGCACAGTGTAGATATTTAGAACATATTTGCAGAAATCTCTTTTTATTTGTTCAGACAAAAAATCATGTATGTTAATACTAAGATTCAAACTGGCCTTTACAGAGGAGTGGTCTCATCTTATGAAAACATAAAAGCATTTATGTATACTAGGATCAATCCAATTCAATGAGCATTATTAATTCCTACTATGTTAAAAGCGATGCATTGGCTGCTGAATATACATAGAAGAACAACAATAATTATAGACCCTATTGTCCTAAACCTGAACAATATGACATGTAAAATGAGGGGACTGGGCTAGATTGCCTCAGCATTTCTTTCAACTCTAAATACATGATTTGCTTATTTCTCCCAAAATGTATTTCATGGGAAAAAAGCAAAAGCAAAAAATATATGCTTTGGATCATTTTGTGTCCTAGGTGAGGGGTTTTGCTTTGTTTTATGTTTTATGTTTTTGTTTTTGTTTTACAAGAAAAGCATTTTTTCACTTCTCCAGACTTGAAATCACTGGGAAAATCTCAAGCAATTTGAAAATATTTATTGGAGACCTCTTGCCAATATTTATACAGAACACATGCTTTGAGTTAAATAATCTATATACATTCATAAACAGCATCTTAATAGCATGGTTAGTACAGTTGCACTTTATCTCCCCAAATGGGTTAAGACTGTAATGTCATACTCAAATATAAACAGGGATCACTAAACCATTCATAACAATTCCTATAAATAAGCCTCATATTGACTTAGGAAACTGAATGTTAACATTACAAATATTCTATTGTATTTTTAGATATCTTGTTAAATATTTCAAAATTATATTTTAATCTCATTTTGTCTACATCTGAGGATGTTGTGGGCTGCACTTATTAAGGTGGTAGCATTAGTACAAAATGATTATCCAAAAGTGTGACTCCAATACATAGATAGCTCTGATCAAAGTTCCAAGGCACAGCTCACAGCAAGAGGGCAGTTTCCATATCTTTCTTAGAATCACACCACCTTGGAATCACCAAAAAATTTGCAGACCCTCAGAACTAGCTCTAAAAATAGCAATATGGAAAAAGGCTAAATCTTGGGAAATGTTTTCCTACCCCAGATAAGGGTACCCCAGCTTTAAGATAAAGTTCAAAATCAAAAAATAAGCTGGGGAAAATGAACAACAAAAAAAAAGATTTTGAGCATTAAAAGCTATTATAATGATAGGGAAGGTTAGGACAAACTCAGAAGTTGATAATGTGAAAATAGTTACAACCAAAGCCTCAGTGGAAAATGTTAATTGGATCCAAGCCCAACAAAAATTCCTAGAAGAATTAAAGAAAGAGATAAGATAAAAAGATTTTTAAAAATTGGGAAAACAAATGAAAATGATGGAAGAAAATTATAACAATAAATTAATGCCTTGCTAATAAGAGGCACAAAAAATAAATGAAGAAAAAATATTAAAAAAAATAATTGGCCTAATTGTATAAGAGGTACAAAAATTCACTGAAGAAAAGAACTCCTTAAAGTAAAATTAGGCACACAGAAAATGAGGCACAAAAGTTCATTCAAGAAAATAATTTCTTAAAAAATATAATTGATCAAAAACTAACACCGTGAGACGTCATGAAACAATAAAAGTCAAATGAATGAAAAAAATATAAAATATCTCATCAGGAAAAAATTACCTGGAAAATATATCAAGATAATGTGATTTAAAAATTATTGGAATATGGAGAGGATTCTGGGAAGGTGGAGTAGAACTAAAACTTTCAGCTCTCCAAATAAGCTCCACAAAACAAAAAATTAAAAAGAAAACCTCAGCATTGCCTCAGAACAACAGAAAATAACATATGCTAAAGCAGCTGCCCTCCTAAGATAATTTGAAAAGACCCCAGGAGAAGAACTAGGGGGCAGAGGTTTGGCCTGAATGAAATGCAAGCACTGTCTGAGATGAAAATTTATAAGTCTAAGGCTGTCTCACAACAAAGCTGCCCCCAAGGCTTGTACTTTGTTGAACCTTTCACTGTTGAAGCACACCAAGCACACCTGTGCTGACCAAATATACCCTGGGATGTAGCTGCAGGGAGAAAGAGCAAACATATTCCTGTTGAATGCAGGCTCAGGGATTCCACTGACTGTGGGTACTTGAAGAAAAGCAGTTTCAGTTCCCAGATAAAGATGACAGTATAGTTTGTAGATACTAAAGGAACTACAGGAAGCAAGATCATTTGCAGAACAGCATGACTGGGGGCCCTGGATATGGTTTAGGAGTAGAGAAGAAAGACCAAGGTTGGACCCTGAGACAGATTATAGAAAACAATTGTAAGAGGTGACCCGAAGCTCAGGGCATCATTCCTCTTACCTTCGGGTTGTAGCTTGATTACACTAGTAGCTGCTAAAAACAAAATAAAATAAATGTAAATAAATAAGGATGAATGAGCAAAGGAGAAATAACCCAACCATAATAATATGGAGATAGAAGAGATCTGGTTTCTTATATAAAGGAAGATAATGGAGCAAAAAACAAAACAAAAGAAAAACAAAAATAAAACTACTCCTTTTTCTTTTTTTTTTCTGCTTTTTGCTGAGGCAATTGGGGTTAAGTGACTTGCCCAGGGTCACACAGCTAGGAAGTGTCTGAGACCAGATTTGAATTCAGGTCCTCCTGACTTCAGGGCTGGTGCTCTAACCACTGCGCCACCTAACTGCCCCAACTACTCCTTTTTCAATGAGAAGAATCAACTAGTCCCAAACATAAAAAGAGTTCCTAAAAAGAACTTAAAGAAGACTTTAAAAGTCAAATAAGAGAAATCAATGAAAAATAGAGAAATCTAAGAAAACTAGGAAAAGAAAGTCAGTCAATTAGATATTTAAGGAAGAAAATAATTCCTTTAAAACTAGAATTGAGCAAAGGAAAGCTAACAATATTCTAAGACACAAAGAAATCATAAAACAAAATCAAAACAATGAAAATATTAGAAGAGAAAATGAAACATCTCATCAGTAAAACAACCAATCTGGAGAAAAGATTGAGGAGAAAAATTATAAGCATAATAGAACTACATGTAAATTATGATCTAAAAAATTTAATTTAAAATTATAAATTATGTAATATGATACATATAAGATTTATATATAATGTAATTTATTTAATAAAATTATAAATTTAAAATGTATATGCAATTATCAAAGGAAATTGTCCTGAATTTCTAAAACAAAAAGGCTAACTAGAAATAGGAAAAAAAATCCATTAATCAGCACTTAAAAGAGAGCCCATGCAAAATTTACAGGAATATCATACCCAAACTTCAAAGCTCCCAGGTTAAGGAGAAAACATTGGAAGTAAGAAGAAAAAAAATAATATCATGGAACTACAATTAAGATTACACAAGAACTAGCAGCTACAATGTTGAAGGACCATAAGTTTTAGAATGCAACATTTCATATCTGGGATTATGACCACAAAGTTAAGTATAATCCTGAATAAAAAAAAATAATAAACTCAAGGAGTTTTAGGTTTTGTGCAAAAACTCCAGAACTTAAGGGAAAATTCAACATATAATATCCACAAAAAAATGTAAGATAAAGATTAATGATCAACTATAAGGAACTCAATAAGTAAAACTGTTTACTTTGTATAGAAAATATAAGCAGTATTCCTATGATTGTAATCATTTTTATATAGTTTGAAATAAAGGTGTGGGCTGAGGTGAGTATGATGAGATGATTCTAAAAAAATATAAGGAACATAAAAAGGAGACTCATACAATTGAAAACATAAAAGGAAAAAAATGATGCAGAAGATGCTAATAGGGGAGGACAGCTAGTCCTGGAACCTCACTCTCATCTGGAATGAGTTAAAGAGGGAATATGTATATCTAAAAGAGTGAGTCTTCTAAATTCAGAAAGAAATAAAAGGGCAAGGGAATAGGATGGGAGAAAAGGATAAGGATGAAATGTATAGAGGGGTGATTATCTTAAGGAATAGTAGAGCAAAATAGTAGATAAAAATAAAGTAGAAGACTCAGGAGAGATAAGGTAAATAGGGTAAGAAAGAAAGAGAGAAAAAATATGAAGGAGGAAAATACACAAAAAGTAATGATAGCTTAGAATGTGAATTGGACAAATTTACCCATAAATAATAAATAGCAGATTAAAATTTTGAATTCAACAATATGTTGCCTTCAGGATATTACAGAGATAAAATAAATGACAGAAGTATAATTTAGCATGTGAAAAAAGAGGGTTAGGAATCATGTTTTCAGACAAGGTTAATGTTAAAATAGATTTAATCAAAAGTGAAAAATGGAGGAACTACTGTCAGCAATATTATTTAATAGTGTTTTAGACCTTTTGATATACCTTGACAGTATCAAATAACTGAGCATATATCTGCCAAGAGACACAGAAACTATATGAATATAAACAGAAAACATTGTATACAATAAAATAAGATCTAAATAATAGAAGTAATATTTATTGTTCATGAATAGAGAGCCAATATAATTTTTATTTTTTCTATTTGCATTTTATTACAGCTTTTTATTTATTTATTTTTATTTTTTTTTTACTTTTTGCTAAGGCAATTGAGGTTGTGACTTCCCCAGGGTCACATAGCTAGGGAATGTTAAGTGTCTGAGACCAGATTTGAACTTCAGATTTGAACTCAGGTCTTCCTGACTTCAGGGCTGGTGATCTATCCACTGCACCACCTAGCTGTCCCACAGCTTTTTATTTTCAAAACATATGCATGGATAATTTATCAACATTCATCAAAGAGTCACATCTATCAGAATTAATCTTTATATAACTTTGTTGTTGCCATATAAAATGATCTCCTGGTACTGCTCATTTTACTTAGCATCAATTCATGTAAGTCTCTCCAGGCCTCTCTGAAATCATCCTGTTGAACATTTCTTACAGAATAATAATATTACATACCATTTATATGATGAAAAACTGCTATCCACCTCCATAGAGAGAATTTATGAATTCTAAGTGCAAATTGAACTATTTCCCTCTACATTTTTGCTCTTTTTTTTATATAATTAATATGAAAATGTTTTTCATGATTTTACATGTATAATTTATATCACTCCTCTTTCATTTTTCATAGGTAAGAGAGGAGTGGCAGGAGGAAGAGAATTTGGAACTTAATTTATAAAAGAAAAGGATATTAAAAATAAATAATATTTTAATAGACAAAAATAGAAATCCTGAAATACTTATAGCATAATTGACTTAGAGGTCTAAAGGACGTTAGAGATTGTCTAGCCCAATACCGTTGTATTAAAAAAGAAGAAACTGAAAAACAGTAAAATGAATTGTCTGTTAAATGATGAGATGTTTGAGGCAAGGGGCTATTATTGGCTCTCTTTTTCCCCCAACACTTATGCCAATACCTATTAAGCTCTTAATAAATAAATGTTTTTATTTTTAATTTTTTTTTTACTCAATGATTATCCAGGATCTGGTAGACAGTAAGGAAAAGAATAAAAATCTGAACTCAGGTTCTCTAGTTCCATACTTAGGTGCTTTTTACTGCCTTCTGAGTCAATGATTATTTTTTTAATATTCTTTATTATCTTGTTGAAAGGAAGCATTGTCATATTACTGATCCAGGACAATACCTTGAGATTATAAGTGATCCTGAAATAGATTTCTAAGGTCTTTTGAGGTTGGTTTTTTATAATATTGTTGTCATTATACATATCATTCTTGAAGTTCTGTTCATTTTACTATGCCTCAGTTCACATAGGCTGTCTCAGTATCCTTTGAAACTGTCTATTTTGTCATTTTTATGATGCAATAACATTGCATTACATTGATATACTATTTCTTTTACCATTCCCTGATAGATTAGGTGGTACTCCTTTGTTTGAAGTTCTTTGCTACAATGACTAGAGATGCTCTAAAAATCTGTAACATATACAGGGCATTTTCCTCTTTCTTTGATGTCTATGAGATAGCTATCTGCTCCATAATATTATTATTGGGCCAAAGTGTTCATGTAGTTTATTAATCTTGGGAGCACAGCTTTAAATTTCAGCCTAATTTCTTATAAAGAGGGTTTTTTTTGTTTGTTTGTTTGTTTTCCTAGAAGCTCCATAACAATGGAATCTCCAGATTCCCATGCTCTGGAAAAAAGTCCCAATTGTCTATCTCTCACTTTGGTTCTGCCACTGCGGTGTTCTTAAAATGGTAGAATAGCTATCATGAAATCAACTCCACAAGATTTCATTTGATGTGTATCTTTCAAACTATTGCCAATGACTAGAAATGCATAACCATTTTCTGGAGATGACTAGTATACAAAGCAAGATAAAACATTTCCCCCGGTGAAATATTCTTCTTATTTTGTTACACATTTCTACTTTTCATACAGACATTTAAAAGCCAACTTGAATTATATGTTTTTTGAGGAGATACACTTCAATTCATTTGGGTAGATTTATTGTGCCAATTTGTAATAGAAAATAGTGAATATAAGTAAGCCAGGCAACTGTGAACAAAAATCCTATGGTTAAATGACAATCTCAGCAGCATTGAAAGAGCAGGTATTTGTTAAGCATCTATTAAGTGTAAAGCATTATATTAAAGCCTTAGGACGTATCAAGATTAGATAATATAAGCCAGATCCATTTGAAATTTACAGTTTAATTTGTAGTAAGGCAGATTAGAGATCATTTCAAGATCTCTTCCAAGTCTTTGAGTCTAGAAGACAAAGATAAGACACTTTCCATTTATAAACTATGTTTGAATCATTTTCCTAAACAAAAGTTTTGCTTTATGATATTAAAATATCTTCAGTCCATATTAATTTCTTTTGCCTGCGAGACTGAGTATAACAAACTGAGGGACATTTTAGGTCAAAACTTGACCATCAAAATATAACTCCTCAAAAATGTTGTTTTCCTCAGTTGTTAAAAACAATCAAAACAAACAGCAAATGTTTTCCTTAATCCTAAAACCCCTCTTGAATTATTGCATTGTCTCTTATCTTCCCTTTACCACTACATTTCCAAAAGGAATTGAATAACTAGAATTTCTCTAAGAGTTTAAGTTATGCAAAGTACTTTGCAAGTATTTTCTCATTAGATCCCCACAAAATCCCTTGGAAGGTAAATATTAATTTTATCCTCATTTTATGGAAGAGGAAATTGAGGCAGGCAGAAAGGAATTTACTTGCCCAGAAATACATAGCTAGTAAGAATCTGAAGCTGGATTTAAAATAAGGTATTTTTACATTTGCTGCCTTCACTCCCTCATTACCCCCTCCAATACCAGGCTGGAAACTGGGAATCCAACCATTATAAATCCAACTTTCACCTCCAGCATTGAAAAAAAGCTGTATTCTCCCAAATCCCAGGGATATTTTAGCGTCTCAATGGCTTTATCCAAAATATCAGAAAATTGGAAGAAAGGATCTCTATGGTCCAAAGCAATTATAGTCTTAGTTCTACATTAATGCAGCATTTACTTTAACTTACTCTTTTGCTTTATACAGGACTTAATCTCTTGACTATGACAAGAGTTGTGAAGAAGAATATAATCAATTTGAGGCCAGAAACTTTTTTCTTTTTTATCCCCAGGGCCTAACATAATGTCCAACACCTAGTTGGTAAAAACAATATAAATTGAATTGAATTGACATTCTATGTCAATCTATGACAAAATTGTCTTAATTCTGAAATTAATGAACAGCAAGACACGAATATGTCTCTATGCAATGTAAAATAGAAAGTTATAAGTGAAAGAGTAAATAACTTTTATTTAAAGCTTGCATTAACAATATATATGTATGCATATACATATATACATATATATGTATATATATACATATATATATGTAAATTCAACTTCTTATTTTCAAAGCTGTTAAGCTTATCTACACTTCCTTCTGAATTTTATTTCATCTTCTCGTATGTATTGAAATTATGTTTAATTGTCATCGTTTACTCTTCTTTATTTTTTTGAGTGAGGGCAACATTACCACTGGATCTTGTGCCTCCTCTAAGCCTCTTGCAAATAAAAAAGAAAGACACAAATCTTTAAACAACTAAGCAGAATAAACCCACAAAATCTGTTAATCCAAAAAGTTGTCTCTTTTCACATAGTGCATTCATGATCTATCTGTTAACATAATTAGGTTTTAATCTAGCTTATAATACAAAAATTGCATGATGATTTTCTTTTTTCCCTTGGGAAAGAGATATCTTCCTCTCTGTTCTACCCTTCCCTCATCTATACACACATTCATTTAAAATATCACTTACTACTGAATATTTTGACTTAATTTACAACATATTTGATTTAAACATTTTTCCCAGAGCATTAACATCCTATAAACTAATTAGTTATTTTCCCCTCCTTAGTTCATGAATTTGAAGTTCATTGTTTTTTTGTTTTTTTTT
>JAJPUD010009769.1:1102-70570 GCA_023553655.1 Myrmecobius fasciatus | reverse complement strand
AGAGAAGATAATCATTCTGTCAAGGTCCTTGTTGCTGTAATCTATGGACTTCTAGGTCACTCTTCTTCCTCTCCCATCAGCTCAACACCCTGTATCCACTGTTCTCCACTTAAACTCCTGACATCTTTAAGTTTCTTGGCCTTTCAGTTCTTTAACCTCCCCAGTCCCTATGACCTTTATTTCTATTTCACCTCACAAAAGTAATAAGATATGGTTCCCACCTAATGGAGTCCCTTGCCCAACATTATTGTTTGCCTCAGAATTCTTGATGTGTTACTTACTAATGATGTATTATTATATATAATGATGTATTAGTAATATTTACTAAAATTATGTATTACTAATTGAATTTCATTTTTTTGATCAACCTAGAAAAGCCTTAGCTAAAATTGGTGTTTGTTTCATCTGAAATCATGGTTAGTCTTTTAGGCACCTTGACCTTGGTACATTCTCAATGGTTTTTGTATGCAGAGAAGGGCTGTAACTAGGACTTTTTTTTCTTCTGTAATTAGCCTAAAGATGACATATAGTTAGTGACATAGAAATGCAGGTGTTATCTCAGGGTGGGCAATCTGTTCAATTCAGTCATGGAGAATGACCTTGGAGGATAATATCATGATCTTAGAGTAAAGGAAAAAGGAAAAAGCAAAACCTACTTAGCTTCTTGTAAAAGTTACAAAGAAATGAGGGGGAAAGTTAAACATTTTGCATACAAACCATGATGTTATAAAGATGATGCTTTGAAGAAAACTATGAACTCAAAGAGATGAACCATCCTTTATACAAATATTTCTTTTATTTAGGAAAAGAATCTCCAAAAATGGAGTTTAGTATTGGTAATTTCAGCATAAAGTAATAAATGGAAAAGATTCATCTAGCACTTAGCCTCATATACCAATTATATCTGGGTAAGCCAGGAGTAGAAAGGCAGCAGTTACTGCCAATAGTTTTAATCTGGTCACTAACTAATAACAGAGAAGTCTCTAGACTTCTCTTGCTAATCTGTGGGTAGCCAGTCAATCAGTCAAGCATTCCACTGGAGGGAGTACCCTCTTTTCCTTTCTCAGTCTTACATGATCCCAAACTGCCAAATCATGACAGTAGAAATCTGTTATATCTTTAAATTGTGAATATTTCAACACTTCTATCATCTGTGATTTCATCATTTTCCTGTTCTGACAGAGAACAAAAGCCCTCTATTCCTTATCAGACAATCTTTGTAACTACTATGGATGAAAAATGTATCCTTGTGTGGCTAGCCAACTTCAAACTCAGATATTTATTCATTATTCAGAATGATCTTCTGATCCCAGTTATTTTGAATAGAGAATGAATCTTTGCTTATTTCTAGGATTTCCTGTGGTATGATCTCTGTCTGTCTCCCTTCTCTTCCTCTCTCTCTTCCCCGTCTATCTCTTTCTTCTTTCCCCTCTTCTTTCCCTACTCCTTTCCCTCCTCTATTTTCTCTGTTTCACTCTTTGTCTCTTCTTGTTTCTCTCTTCTTTCTTCATCTTCTCCTGTCTCTCTCCCTCTTATTTTTTTCATCTGCCTTTTTCTTCTTCTGTGTATGTGTATCTGTCTCTTCTCTGCTCTTTTTTTCACTCCTCTTTTCCTCTCCATCTTTCTCTTTTTCCCTCTCCCTCTTCTCTCCCCCTCTTCCTTTTTTTCTTCTTTTCCCTTTCTCTCCTTCTCTTTCCCTCCTCTCTCTTCTTCTTTCTCTTCCCCCTTCTCCTCATCTCTCCTCCTCCTTATTCTCTGAATTACTGTCAATCTATGTCTAGGACAAAAAGCTAGATAGAATTCAGGGGCAATGAGAGCTAGCAGCAGTAATGTCTCTAGAAACCAAAGTAAACATTAGGTTTCCAAGCAGGCAAGACAAAAATTAATAGACTTGCAGGTACCAGAACAGGGGATATATCATAAATTCATGATAGTCAGAAAGGGTCAGTAAGTCAAGATGTCAAGTCAACATCACTATTAGGTGATTGGAGGTGAGATTTTGGCTTAGATTTTCATATACTTTCTGCTAAGACCAGAACCACTCCCTGCATTTGAATAACTTTAAGCCCATAGATAGTTTGCTGTTGTTCTCAAAGAGGACCATGTCACCAGAGAGGTGATGCCATGACATGCAAGAGAACTGGATTTAAGTGAAGATGGACTGTGCAAGGTCACCTTCACTTTCTCCAGAGCCATCTGACTCCAATAACAATATATAGATAAAGAGGAGTAGAGGTGGCCCTATATGAAATGGGAGATCTTGGTCTTTTTAAGCTAAGATCTTCAAGTCTCAGTTTGACTGAGTTCACACTCATTCATTGATTAAAAATAGGTAGCAATTGAGGCAAAGAATTTCCTCTTTCATCTAATCCAAAAAAGGAAAAAATCTAAATAAATCAGTCAATATGGGAGGAAAAGCTCCTCAGGGTTTCTGGCCAAAGCAGAAGTGATTTTTTTATTAAAGCTTTTTTATTTACAAAACATATGCATAGGTAATTTTTCAACATTGACCCTTGCAAAACTTTCTGTTCCAGATTTTCCCCTCCTTCCTCTCATTCCCTCCCCTAGATGGCAGGTAGTCCAAAACATCTTAAATATGTTAAAATATATGTTAAATCCAATATATGTATACATAGTTGTACAATTATCTTGCTGCACAAGAAAAATCTGATTTAGAAAGAAAAAAAAAACCTGAGAAGGAAAACAAAATGCAAGCAAACAACCATAGAAAGAGCAAAAATGTTATGTTGTGGTCCACACTCAGTTCCCACAGGCCTCTCTCTGGGTGTATATGGCTTTCTTCATCACTGAACAATTGGAATGGGTTTGAATCATCTCATTTTTGAAGAGAGCCATGTCCATCAGAATTGATCATTATATAGTCTTCTTGTTGCCATGTATGATGATCTTCTGGTTCTGCTCATTTCATTTAGCATCAATTCATGTAAGTCTCTCCAGGCCTCTCTGAAATCATCCTGCAGGTCATTTCTTACAGAACAGTAATATTCCATAACATTCATATACTATACTTTATTCAGCCATTCTCCAATTGATGGGCATCCATTCAGGTTCCAATTTCTTGCCACTACAAAAAGGGCTGCCACAAACAAAAATATCTATAGCAGTGGCTATAGATAATGAGTAGTAGGTCTATGACTGGATTAAATTTCTTCTAAGACATCCTTGTCCTTGTACATGACTACAGACATGTTTCCAGCCCCCATATTTTTTGTTCAGCAACTCAATTTTTTAAAACTCAAATTTATTTTATTTTTTTGGTTCCAAATCCTCTTTCTCCATTCCCCTCCTCCACCTATTGAGAAAGTAAAAAAAATTGCCATCAAGCACCCATGGCAAGATTCAGAATATGATGATACATGATAATAATTTTGTTTTCTTGTGGTTTCATTGGGTCATCATGTGTCATCATGAACATCTAATTCATGCTGGTACCCTGTAATTTCAGATTTGATGTTGGAATGAGGTGAGACATTCAAAGGTCATTCATCAGTTTAAAAAAAGCAGATTTATTTAGCTAAAGAGTAGAATGGATGTTCTAAAAAGACATTCTAGTATTTAGCTTAGGCAGATATGAAATAATAGAGGCTAGATGTAGAATCAGAAAGACTTGGGTGCAAATCCTGCCTCAGATATTTTCTATATGTGTAAATCTAGGCATCTCATTCAACTTCTATTCCTCTATTTCCTCATCTGTAAAATGGGAATAATAATACACACTTCCCAGTAGTTGTGAAGACAAAATGAGATCTTATAAAGTGTTTTGCAAACTTTAAAGAGCCCTACAAGTTCATTTTTGGATATTATGACTGCTAAGTGAGATATTCCACTGGGCTTGGTTTCCAAAGGTCACTCCCAAATAAATTTCCTGGCTTCTTGGAACACTAATGCTGTGCTGGCTTTAAAACTTATTCTGTGTTCCAACTCCCAGCTTCCTGTGGTTTGCTCCCCTGACTTGTGAAACTGACAAGTAGTAGGAGACAATACTCCATTCCTCCAAAACAAAAAATAACAAATTAAAAGATCAAAGATTAAGTGGTGCTCAAGGCCATATGACCTCAGACTTGGTAGGAGTACTCTCCCACATTCTCTCACTTGACACTGTAAATGAAAAAGTTGTTGAGGTCTCTCAGATGTGAATAAAACAAAGAGGAAGTAGCTGAAGGCCTCTTTGAATGGCTTGGAAGGCAATCATAAAACTTTCCCTTTACCACAAGGTCGAACCAGAACAAGTTACAGACTGTGTATACATGTGCCATAGTATCTTCAAGACCCTTCCATTCTATGTCATCCTGGTTCTCCCAAAAGAAGTCTCCATAGTGTCCATATAGAAAGGCTATTCCAGTTGAGCAAATAAATGGAGTCTGCACATGCACCAGACACCTTTCCCCTCCCAATCACAAAATCTACAATAAAGCTTTATATGTTGGCTATGAAAGCACCATGATATTCTTAGTATGATGTTAGAGGATTGGTTATAGATCAAAACAGATTAAATTTTCTATTTAAAAATTAGCAATACTACTTTCAGCCAAAATATTTTCCTTTGAAGATCCTTTATGAGCTTTAGAGCTAACTTCAAGATTGTATATGACTTCTGAGAGTTTAGAAGAAAACAAGCATCATGTCTTGAATATATTGCCAAAAATGAATTATATAGGTTCATGATAAATTTAGGTAGCCTGAGCCCTATGCAGTTAAAAGCTTATAAAGAAAGTGAATTCCCTAAGCCCTAAAATTCATTTTAATTTGGGTTGGTTTTCCATTTGTAATGCTCCCATTTAGGCTTCATCTTAAAAGTCAACCTGCCAAGCTTGAATAACTTTTTTCACTTGTTTCTGCATGTCATACTAAAAAAATTTTTTTTTAAATCAGAGGTGAATTCTTAGTGAACATAACACCAAAATTGGTTACTATTAATGAAAAGTTCTATTCACATGGAAAAGTTTTTCTCTGGATAGCTCTGATGAAACTGTAGAAAAATACATGCTTATATAATTCCATTCATTTGAAGGGACTTCATTTATTTTAAAAATAATGTTTCCCACACCCTCAATGAATGTCTATGTGGGCATGTGTACTACAATTCTTGAAATTTAAAACAATTTCCCCTAAAAATTAATTCACTAATCCAACCATCATTCATACATGTTAACTGAAGAATGCATCCCATTTTCTCAGGGATTGGAGACAATCTCCAAAATGTGGTATGATGGGAGGATTCTGGAAAGATGGTGGAGTAGGATCGTAAATTTCAGGCTTTCCCTATTTTCCCCACAAATAGAACAAATGTGTGTCTCAAGGCAAATATAGAGTCATGAAAAATCAAGTAGACTTGGGGTAGAACAGGGTTCCTACTAATACAACCTGGGAAGATCTGAAGAAATACTGGGCAGGGACTAACCCACATGAACTTCAAACACTTCTGGGCTAGCTCTGCAGGAACATCAAGTAGGGAGCCCTGGGCCTAGCTGGATATTGCTGGAGCCTCAGCAGGAACCATGAAAACTTTTACTTCTCCAACTATTTGGAGAGTCTGGGTCTGAGTTTGGGAAGACGAAGAATCTAGGCTGATTAGGAATGCCAGGCCCAGCTGTGCTGCAGAATGGTGAGAAGGAACCAGTACTCGGTGAGTGCAGAGGCACAGAACAAGGATGCCACTGATTGTAGGCACTTGCTGAAGGATGGAGCTCTTGGTTTGGGGATCTTAATCAGAGGGAAGAGCTGAAGTGAAGCCAGAGACACCATTCCTCTTCCCCACCTCCAGCATTAAAGGTAATACCTCTTATTAAAAAAAATGAATAGACAAAGAAGAACCCTACCATAGAAACATGTTATGGGAACATGGAAGTGTTCAGAGGACACTGAAGTAAAAAAAAAAAAAAAAGCTTCTATCCCAAAGAGTAATGTGAAATGGCTCCCTGTCCAGAGGAAATTTATAGAAGAACTTTAAAAAGAATTTAAAAATTAGATGAGAGACATTGAGGAAAAATAAAAAAATAAAATAAAGTAAATAAAAACCATCCAATAAAAATAAGAAGATTATGAAAAAAAGTTAAACCAACTAGAAAAGGAGATACAGAGTCTCAAAGATAAAAATAATTCCTTGAAAATTAGAATTGGGCAAGCAGTGAAGCTATGAGAGACCAAGAAATAACAAAATAGATTATAAAGAATGAAAAAATAAACAGAATGTGAAACATAAGAAAAATGACAGATTTGGAGAATAGATCAAGATTATTATAAGAATAATTGGATTGCCTGAAAGTTGTGACCAAAAAAAGGACTTTGACACAATAATGCAAAAAATAATTCAAGAAAACGGTTTTGAAATGATAGAACATGAGGGAAAAGTAGAAATAGAAAAAAAATCCATGGATCACCATCTTAATAAGATCCTTTGTGGAAAACACATAGAAACATTATTGCCAAATTTCAAAACTTCCAGATCAAAGAGAAAAAATTGCAAGAAACAAGAAAAAGGCAATTCAAATACGCTGGAGTTTAATTGTAACTAATTCTAATTGTGAATTGTACAGAACTTGTCAGCAGCCACAATAAAAGACCACAGATCCTGGAACCATATCTACCAAATTCAATATCTACCAATTGAATGAGAAAAAAAAATGGACATTCAATGAGCTTGAAGGAATTTTCAGGACTTTCTATCAACCAAACCCGAACTTAATAGAAAATTTAACATATAATAGCCAATATCAAAGATCAATTTCAAGGAACTCAACATAGACAAGTTATTTATGGTTTTTTTTGACATGGGAAATTTATAGTATATGTTTAAGATTGACATCAACAGTATGACAGCCGAACAGAAAGATTCTAGTAAGCTTCTGAAATCAAGTGTGAACTCATTTTCTCCTGACTCCAGGGCCATTGCTCTGTCCACTATGTCACCAATTGCTCTTATAACTTCAACATGCTACTTATTTATGGCCTATGTTTTGACTTAATTGCCTGATTAGAAATCAAAATTATCCTTCCTGAGCTGACTTAGTCCATAGAATTTTAGTTTGTAGGAGGTATTCAGAGCAGGTATGCTCTGAATTCTTTTAAATATGTTCTCTCTAAATCTAGGGTTCAAATTCGACTATTGACTACTTACTTCTCTTTTTTAATAATTTTGTTTTGTAAGTTTTAAAAAGGTATTTCACTGATGCTTTTATTTAAAACTTTGTTGTCGTTTCCTAGTGAATCCCTCTCACAGGAAACTTTCTCTTTTAAAAAAAATTTTAATTGGATTTTATTCTTTTCAATTAGCAAAAATCTTCTCACCCTTCTACTTCATCCCTATATTCTCAACTTATAAATTAAAGGGGAAAAAAACCCTCACTATTATGTTTAGTTCATCAAACTAAATTTTGGTCATGTCCAAAATATATATTTGTTTTGCCCCTATATCAGGAGATGGTAAATACTTCTAACAAATCTCAGTTAAGCAAAAGAAATTACTAAATTAGCCCTGACTTGCAACATGTACATTATTTCACAGGTCTAGTCTCTGCCCATAGGAAAGAAATGTGCTTCACCACCAGTTCAGTGAAGTCACATTTAATCATTGTGTTCTAATGTTTTTCAGTATTGGTTTAGTTCATATTACACTGGTTAAATAGTTTTCCTACTTCTACTTCCTTCCTTTACATCATTTCATACAATCTTCCTATTACCATGAATGGTCATTTAAAAATTAATAGTTTCTAAATGCACAATAATGTTCTCTTACATTCAGATACTATAATTTTTCCAGCTAATCCCCAGTCAATAGGCATCTACTTTGTTTCTAATTCATGGTATTATATAAAAAAAATCTTTAAATTTTCAGCAAAAAATCTTTCCCTCTGTCTTTGTCTCCTTCACTTGTATACTGGTAGTGAAATTATTGAATCAAAGGATATATACAAGTTTAACAACTTTTCTAGTATAATTTCAAATTGTTTGACAGAATAGTTGGGCCATTTCATAGCTTAAGCAAACTTACACTTCATCTGACTTTTGGCACTCCCTATATTTCTCAGTTTTGTCTCTTTCATGTTTATAAATATAATGAGTATGAAGTAAAACCTCAGTTATTTTAACCTGTGTTTTTTATTGGTGATTTGGAGCATTATTTTATAACTAGTATGTATTTCTTCTTTTGAAAATTTCCTGCTTATATCCTTTGACTACTTATTATGAAATGGCTCTTGTTCTTATATATCTATAACAATTTTTTATAGATCTTGAAAATCAGACCTTTGTTATTTATTTGCTGCAAATATTTTCCTCAATTAATTGCTATTCTTATTCTAGCTGCATTGCTTCCTTCTCTCCTTTTCTATCACAGATTCTAAAATGAATTATTAACCCATGTCCAACCCTACCCAAAGGTGTCCATCATTTCTACTTCAGAAGCTACTATTCCCACCAACTCTTTGTTGTTAAAAATCAGATTCAAAAATAAAATTTTCCTGCAAATTAAGACAACTCTGAGATACCACTACACACCTGTCAGATTGGCTAAAATGACAGGAAAAGATAGCGATGAATGTTGGAGGGGATGTGGGAAAACTGGGACACTAATACATTGTTGGTGGAACTGTGAACAGATCCAACCATTCTGGAGAGCAATTTGGAGCTATGCTCAAAAAGTTGTAAAACTGTGCATACTCTTTGACCCAGCAGTGTTTCTACTGGGCCTATATCCCTAAGAGATCTTAGAGGAGGGAAAGGGACCCACAAGTGAAAGAATGTTTGTGGCAGCCCTTTTTGTAGTGGCTAGAAACTGGAAACTGAATGGATGCCCATCAATTGGAGAGTGGCTGAATAAATTATGGTATATGAATGTTATGGAATATTATTGTTCTGTAAGAAACGACCAGCAGGACGATTTCAGAGAGGCCTGGAGAGACTTGCATGAACTGATGCTGAGTGAAACGAGCAGAACCAGGAGATCATCATACACAGCAACAACAGTATTACATGATGATCAATTCTGATGGACATGGCTCTCTGCAACAAAGAATTGTCTCAAACCAGTTCCAATTGTTCACTGAAGAAAGCCATATACACCCAGAGAGAGGGAAATGAAATATGGTCCACAACGTAACATTTTCATGATCTCTATTGACATTTGCTTGCATTGTGTTGCCTTTCTCTGATTCTTTTTTTTTCTTGTAGATAGGATTTTTCTTGCATAACTTCTCAAGCATTTCAACATTATTAACATGTAGTGGACTTCCTGCCATCTAGGGGAGGGGAGGGGACTGGGGGTAAAATTTGTAATGGAAAGCTTTGTAAAGATCAATGTTGGGGAACTACCCATACATATGTTATACAAATAAAAAGCTTTAATAAAAATAAAATAAAATAAAATTTTCCAGAGATGGTTCCTTAATGATGAAATTATCATAAAGGCAAGTCAAGAAATTATTTGCTGTTCTACTTTAAATAGAACAAATCTAGTAAATCTCTGGATAATTGAAGCCCCACATGACTACTGCATAAGTATTATCTGTTTCCCAAACTATTTATCCATTTCTTCTCTCTGCCCATGTGGTCTACAGTATAAAGCAGTGACTGTATAAACTATTTGTGGATAGTTGGTGTTTCTACCTCCGTTGTTCTTCCCCAAATGTTCTCCATCATGTCTCTCCCTCTACCCAAGTTTTTAGATTTTTCTCCAATGACTTTATCATCTAAATATATAGTGCTTCACTAGCTAACCTCCTTTTTTATAGCTTTCAAATCTTCTTCCAATCCTTAGTCTCATCTCATGATTTTCCTCATTAAAACTGAAAGCAGATATCCCTACCTTTCCAAATTAGAAATAAGAATTTGCTTATTGGTTGAAAATTATGAAAAGAATATTTTTAAAAGCACATATCCTCGAGAATCTCTTTTTATGATGCTTGCTTGAAATTTGCCCATATTGGGGCAGCTAGGTGGCACAGCAGATAGAGCACCAGTCTTGAAGTCAGGAGGAGCTGAATTCAAATCTGACCTCAGACACTTAACACTTCTTAATTGTGTGACCCTGGGCAAGTCACTTAACTCTAATTGCCTCAGCTGAGAGAAAAAAAAAGAAGTGTACCCATATTTTGTTTTGGTTTTCCAAATGAAGTTCTTGAAAAAAACATAATAATAATCAATTGAGTTTTGTCCTTGTGGCCTTTCCAGTTTTCTGCAGAACTAGAGGAATATTGGACGAGATATTTCCTTTTTATATTTATTCATCTTTAAAATGAGTGGATTACATTAAATGTTCTCCAAAGTCTCTTTCACCCCAATATTCCGGGCATCAACTCATCCCAACTTGTGCTTCTCAAATAAGTTTTAGAAGAGAAAGTTACATATCTGTAAAGAAAACAAAGTGTTCAGGAGCTAGGGTGATGACTTTTTGAAATACTATTTGAATGTTTTATATAGATATCAGTCCATGAAGTTTTCTTGGCAAAGATACTGGAGTCATTTGCCATTTTCTTTTCCATTTTCTTTCCCCATTTTATAGAGGAGAAACTGATACAAATAGGTGTTAAATGGCTTGCACAGGGTCACATTGCTAGTTTTGCATAATTAAGTTTCGTTATAACTAAATGACTGTGGTGCAGCTGACAATGGAGAGAGGACCAACTTCAAAGTCAAGAATACCTTAATTCAAATCTTGCTTCTGACATACATTAGTGTGATCAGGGGCAAGTCACTCAACCTTCCTTTAGGTAATTCTTTAAGGCTAGAAGTTATAAATGAATGTAGAATACTTGAATCTTCCTTCACTGATGAAACTGCACCCTAACAACAACAATAATAAAAAATAGCAAGAATTTAGTTTTCATAAACGCCAAATGGTCCTTTAATTAATTCTGAGACCAGGATTATTCTTCACTTTTTATTATGATGAATACTTAGATGTAGAGGCATGTAATTCAATATTCAATAATTATTTTTTGATCATCCAATCAATTTTGAGCTAAATAGAGAACAATGTGAGTTTGAATAGTGAAAAAAAATAATGAAAAAGTGAATTAGAATGAATTGCAGGTCACATTTTATTTGACCTAAAACTCACTTAGTACAAGCTAATTAAGGGTTTTTACATACCAATTCATCAATAGTTTGCACTTGTCTTTCATTCTATGCTGCTATGTAGCATATTGACATATATTGTACTTGTTTTTTTTTAAAGAGCCCTTACCAAATTGATAAAAAAAAAATTATTGTGATTCATTTGTTTCAGTCTTGTCTGACTCTTTGCAACTACATTTGGAATTTTCTTGGCAAAGTTACTGGAGTGGTTTGACATTTCCTTCTCCAACTCATTTTACAATTGAGGAAACTGACTTGCTCAAGATCACACAGCTAGTAAGTGTCTGAGGCCTGATAAATGATTCCAGTGCAAAAAAGAAGAGGTTACGTTATATTTAAATAAAAAGTTTATGTAATTAGCTACTGTCATTCATGAAATTGAATGTAATGATATATTTGAATAGTTACAGTAGCTTAAAAGAAGAGGTGTGGGAATACCTGAAAATACAGCATGGAATATTACATAGAGGGAAAATAAAAGAAGAAAAAAACAAAATTGCATCATCTGTATGTGGTCTGAAGGATTTACAAAGATTTACAAGGAATGAAAGTGTTACAGTGTTAGAAATGTAGTATCTTTTATTTTTATTGATTGAAGATGGCAATCAAAAACATATTCCTTTTATAATAGCAATATTTCAGACAAAATCTTCAACTTTATTTAATGCAGTGAAAGAAAATGAAAATGAAGCAATAGTAAGGAAATTTTCTCTGCAAAATTTAAAAATAAAGTTCAATTGCATAATGTCAAAATTATCAGAGAGGCAACCAGTGCAGGTGAAAATGTGGCAGTTAGATATCCTAATGTTTGGGGGGAGGGGAAAAATAATTGAAGTTAGATAGACTGATCAACAAATGTTTTTTAATGTAGATGAAATAGGCTTATTCTAGAAAATGATGCCTTCCAGATCTTAGTTTTCTAAGAAATTAAAATACACACACACACACACACACACACACACACACACACCCCACTCAACATGGATTTAAAGTGTCTAAGGATCACCTAATACTTTTATTGGTAAAATGAAAAAGATTTTAAATTAAAACCAATGGTTATTTATTGATCTTGAAATCCTCTAGCTCCAAGAGGCCACAAACCATCAATTATTTGTAGTTCCAGTTGGCAGTCAAGTAAAAAAAGCATGAATAACTAAAGCTGTTTTCTAAGATTGGTTTTCACGTTGATTTTTTTGTTAGTTTTTTTGTCCCAACAGTTGAAAAATCCTGCAAGGACAACAATATGAAATTTAAAAGCATTATGGAATTTAGATAATGCCCAGGTCATCCAACTCCACTTGTTTCATTTTGTGAGAATGTGAACAAATTCACCAAGTTGTAGATAAAGTTCTTTATACCAGTCAGCTAGATTATGTATGAAGCTATATAGATATAAAGGCAAGTATACATATGTATGTATGTAAATAGAGATATAGATAAAAAGGACAGATAGATATAAATAAAAACATAGATATAGAGTTATAATTGCTAATATGTTTCAAATAGCATTAATGATTTTTTTCATCAAATTGTCCATTGTAGGCTTATTTTAGGTACAATATTTTATGATGTTTTTATTTTTAAGATTTGTCAATTTTTTTCTATAAATACTCTATTACTCTTTAATAACTTTGAACTCAAATTTCTTTTTATGCTTTACTATTATATTATTATATTAATAAAGAGATAGACATTTATTTTTATTATTGAAATTCTCATTATACATTTTTATCTCTATTTCTAATTATTATATTTTACATTTAATGTTAACTTTGAATAGTGCAAAATTTGAATAATGTGACTACTTCATAGGTTTTATGATTCAAATTCACAATAATAGTCAAAAATCCAGTTGAACTATGAAGGGCACTGAATAAAATCCGTTTTTTCCCTAATTTTTGCCACTGACTAGCTCCCTCTTCTAGAAATGAAATAGGAAGGAGTTTTTAAAAATGTTAATTAGCCAACCAAGTATTTTGAATAATGTTTAATTCTGACTTCATCATTTTATTCCTTTTTCTCTCATTTTAAAATTTTGCTTAAAAATATGTATTGATCTCTTTTGTTTTATCAGGGTTTTTTTTTTGGCAAGACAATTGGAGTTAAGTAACTTTCCAGGATCATACAGCTAGTGAGTGTTAACTGTCCAAGGCCAAATTTGAACTCAGGTATCCCTGACGTCAGGACCAAGGCTTTATCCACTGCACTATCTAGCTATCCCTTCTCTTTTGTTTTAGCAACACATTTTTTTCCCTGAATATATACTTCCCTCATTTCCCTATTTTGAGACCCTTCCATCATAGCAAATATTTTTTAAAAGGAGGTTTAACAACATCCAGCACATTTATCACATTCTACCATAAATACAATATTTTACATCCATAACCTTTTTTTTCAGCAATGAGAGAAGAAATATACATTTTCTCAACTCTTCTAGAAATCAGATATGGTCATTATAAATATACAAGATTTGCTTTTTTTTTTTTTTTAATAATTGTTGTTGTTGACTTGTAGAATTATTTTCCTGATTGTACTTACTGTACTCTATAGAGAGTCACAGAAGTCTTCCCCAGGTTCTCTGGATTCTCCATTATTGTTTCTTATAGCTCAGTAATTCACTTAAATTCACTGAATTCTTGTACTATCCCTTGTTGAACCATTTCTTAACCAATGGACATATACATATTTCTTTGATACCACCAAAAAAAAAAAAAAGGTGATAGGAATATTTTGATATATAGAGGACCTTTTTTTTACTTACTTTGCTTCCTTGGTACATATAATTAGCAATGAAATCTGTGTGAGTTAAATGATATGGGAATTTAACCAGTTTTTTTTTAAACGTAGTTCCAAATTACTTGTCATAATGGTGAGTAGATTTCTCAGATCCATCAATTTTAGAATTCATCCAGCTGTCTTTCCACAATCCTTTCAACAGTGATTATTGCCATCCTTTTTCATTATTGCACATTTGTTGAATGTTCACATAATTGATTTCATATGCATTTCTTTTATTATTTGTGATTTGTAATCACCTTTTGTATGGTTGTTAATCGTAGGCTATTCTTCTTTTGAGAACTATTCATTCATGCTCTTTGAATATAACCATCGAATATATCTTAGTCATAGATTTGACCTCATTTTCCCCCGAGGCAATTGGGGTTAAGTGACTTGCCCAGGGTCATACAGCTAAGAAGTGTTAAGTGTCTGAGATCAGATTTGAACTCAGGTCCTCCTGACTTCAGGGCTGGCGCTCTGTACACTGCGCCACCTAGCTGCCCCCTTTAACCTCATTTTTATAAAGTAAAATTTGAAGTTCTTTGTTTTCTGGTTTAATTGAATGGGCAGGAGAGGGAATGAGTCTTAAATGTATTAGAGGCACACTAAAATCTATAAGGGAAACAGTATAGTTGATTTAGTGAAGGGACAGCTTTATTTTTCACAAAGGTAAAGTCTTAAAATCATTTAAACTTACAGACAAAAAGATTTCTTTGTATTAAGCAAAAATCTATTTCATTTTATTTTATTTTTGTTTACTACTCAGTTAAATAAATATAATAGATTAATAGTAATCACTATTTTAAACTGAATTCTCATTTATGCCTTTCAAGTGAAGAAGCATCAGACATCTCTGCTTTCATGAAAATAAACAAGTGAACTGAATCAGAAGGACAAACCTAGATTAATAAGGTTAATTGTTAAGGTAATTCTAAAACAAACCATTTTAGCTCTAGTAAACAGACACTAGCTACTTGTATGGGGCTAAAGTTTTGAACCAGAAGGTGTCTTTGAAACAAAGTGTCAAAGGTGTCTTGAACAAAGAAAGGAGAGAGTTCCAACCCCCAGAGGACAAAACCATTATCAACAGTGTGTGGGGTGATATTGTGCTATGAAAAGGTAGTCTTTTCTTTTCCCTTTTAACTTGGCAAGTATCAGAGTTTCATTTCAAATCTCTGGTCTTTGAATTGGGATGAACTTGAATTCATATTTCAAAGCTTTCCTTACATGTCAGATACTTTCCTCGACTTGAAGACTACATTTTATTTGTGATATCCCATCATGTGGTACATGATCTGTGTTTCCCTAGTTCATTCAGCCCCATTTCATCTCACCCTGCTGAAATTATTTGTTTGTTTTTCTGTGAAATTGCTATTTAATAATGAAACAAAACAATAAACAGCTACCTGAATCCATCAAGATAATTGGGCTTACTCTATATGTGTTAAAACAATATGTCCCTTCAAGAATATGCAAAAAAGATAGGTGGATAGCTAGGTAGATATGATAGATAAATATAGATATCTTTTTTTTACAAATTATGCATTAATACAAGCAGAAAATTATAATAGAATATACTTATTATCCAGGGCCATTCCTTGAATATGTTCAGATTTGCCCCTCTCAGTGAGAGCATATTCAGAAAGTTTCTTTCCATTTCCAACTAGCAAGGTAAGGAAAAGGGAGGTCTCTTCTATCTTCTATGAATTCCTGAGTGGTTTTCATTTAGTGATGATGAAGAGGTCCCCTAATTGACTGCTGAGATCTCAGAGTTGATGACTCAGGGATTTATAGTAGGAGATGAAGATTTACTTAATTGCAGGTGAACTGAAACTCAATACTAAATTATAAGTTGTAAATTCCAGCACGGATAATTAATGAATTGATAGCTGAACATCCAAAAATTGCAAGATTTACATTATATGGTTTCATCAAGAACAGGTCATGCCAAATTCACCTAATTTCCGTTTTGACCACAGAATCAATAGGGAAAGTTCATGAGACAATTGATAGCATTATTTTGGCAGCTCTGTGAAGGATGGATTGAAGAGGAGAAACATTAGACTCTGATTAAATTCTGGGAGTCCAATTAAGAAATGGTTAAAATAGTTTAGGAGAGAGGTGATAAAGGGCTAACCTTGTAAATGGGGTAAAGAGGATTAATGTAATTCAGCAAGTGATTAGATGAGGGATGTGAAGAATAAGGCAAGAGCCAAGAATGACTCCAAAGTTGTGAAACTGAGTGACTTGAAAGAATGGTGGTGTCTTTAAAATATATAGGAAAGGCTGGAAGATGATTGGATTTAAAGGAAAAAATAATTAATTCTGTTTTGGAGATAATGAATTAGAGATGCCTATTATACATCAAGATGGAAGAAAACAGAGAATGCAGGATTCTTCTATGTTTTTCATTGGTTGATTTTTTTCTAACTATTCAATATTTTTAATATTTAATAGAAAAAAACTGAAAAGCTCTTTTGTGTCTATCATTCATGTCTTATTATTAAGCAATTTTCTTTGACCAAGGTGACCACAGAAATAATTTCAATAATTCTCTGATTATTACTATAGATTAAGCTACTAAAGGTGAGCGACTGTCATAAAGGATGACTACTACAAAATTCATTTGGAAGAGAATTTGTGTGTAGACACAAATGAATAGAGAATTTACTAAATACTTACTATATGCCAGGCCCTGTACTAAACAATAAGGATAAAAAATATAAGTATGACAGTCATTACTCTCAAGGAATTTATATAATTTTTTTTAAAAATAAGTTTTATTGATTTTCCATTTTTTATGGAATCATAGTTTCTTTCAGTATTTCTTTTCTTTCTTCCTCCCAAAGGGCCATTCCATATGACAAAGAGTATTTTTTAAAGACAGAAGAAGAAGAAAGAAGGAAGATCACAACCAAACAAGACATTGGGGGGAAAAAATCTGTGCAAAGTGCAACTCTGTAGATCCCTCATCTCTTTTAAGGAACAAATTGGCTGATGGACATAGCTCTCTTCAACAATGAGATGATTCAAACCAATTCCAATTGTTCAGTGATGAAGAAAGCCATCTACACCAAGAGAGAGTTCTGTGAGAACTGAGTGTGGACCACAACATAGCATTCTCACTCTCTCTGTTGTTGTTTGCTTGCATGTTGTTTTCTTTCTCAGTTTTTTTTTTCCTTCTTGATCCGATTTTGCTCATGTAGCAAGATAACTATAAATATGTATAAATATATTGGATTTAACATATATTTTAACATATTTAACAGAGGGAAAAGAGGGGATAATTTGGAACAGAAGGCTTTGTAAGGGTCAGTGTTTTGTAAATAAAAAGCTTAAAAAAACTGAATCTGAAAAAAAGGAATGAATTGGGAATATTCTCTCATATCTCTTCTTCCAAGTCATGCATGTTCTTTAAAATTTTTCTTTTCGATTTCTTTGTGTGGTTATTCTTTCCATTTACATTGTAATAGTGTGTATGTTGTTTTTGTTTTTTTGCTCTTACTTTACTTCATGTCAGTTCGCATAGATCTTTCCACTCTCTAATTCTCTCTAATTCATCATATTCATAATTTCTTATAATGTTCCACTACATTTATTTGTCACACTATATTCAGCTATTCCCTAATTGAGGGGCATCTACTTTGTTTCAAATTCTTTGCTATCTCTAAAAGTGCAACTATAAATATTTTGGCGTATATGGGGATATTCTTCTTATCAATGGTTTCCTTGAGGCACAAGCCCAATAATAGATTCTCTAGGTCAAAGAATATGGATATTTCTTATTTCATTTTCATAATTCCATTCTCATTTGGTTTAGCCTTCACTCAGGAGCTTTGTTAGGGCCCGATGTCTCTGGGAGGTACTTGTTAAGATTCTTTTAAGAACTGTTTATATCAATTGACTATCTATTGGGAAATGGAGAGATTACATTCTAATCAAGCAGCTTCTATCTTGGCCAAGTGAATTTTGCATTATACCCTAGAAACTATTGAGCAGAGGTATCAGACTAAAATAGATCACTCATCCTACATAATGATTCCTATTAACAGTTATTGACTTAGTTTTAAATTTTATTATCTAAGATTTGTTGTATTTGTCTTTATTTTAGCCACACTGTGCTACAGAGTTTTTCATGGATATCCAAAGCCACTCATGAGAGATGGTCTCACAACTCACACAACAAGGAAAACCAATATAGATTAAGATTGAATATTTCCCAAGCCATAACTTTATTCAGTCTATCAGTGATTACTACAGATACCAATGACCTAAATTCAGAACTGTATAAGAAGAGAATAGAGGTTTGTTATTCATTTCAGAAAATTCTCAGACTTTTTAAAATTGCTCTCATGAATCCCAAACTGTTCGTGGTCAGCAAATCAGCTTCCTTCTCTTTTTTCAGTTCCCCATTATATACTGTCTTTTTTCCATTAGCATGCAAGCTTTTTGAGAACTGGTACTGTCTTGCTTTTTGTTAGTATTTACATTCCAAGCACTTTCACAGTGCCTCATATATAATGAGTGCTCAATAAATGCTTTATTTATTGATATCTCTATATATTGATCTATCTTTTCTGGTGATAAAGCATTCTACAAATTATAGAAAATCATAGTCATAGAAGAATGATGATTGTAGGTAACTCAAAAGACAATGGAAAGGCATGCAGTGGCTGCAGCATGTAGCCAACAAAAATCTACATAGGCATGTATTAGAAAAGGATGTGGATGAATGAAAAGATGCATCCGTCATATAGTGAGAGGTAGTGACAGATGGACAAACAGGGTTTGGTGCTTCATATCCATAAAATAGATACACATATATGTGTGTGTGTGAGTGTATCCACATAATAATTAAGTGTATAGGAGAAGCTAGGCAATACAGTGGGTAGAGCACTGGCCCTGGAGTCAAGAGTACTTCAAATCATCCTACTTTAGACATCTACTAACCAGTAGACCCTGGGAAAGTCACTTAACCCTAATTATTTTCACATACACACACACACACACACACACACACACCCCAAAAAACAAACCAAAAAAAAACCATAAAGAAAGTCTCATGGGAGTATACAAACAAGTATCATGCAAAGATGATGGGAAATTAATGGGCTAGAATCTGCAAATATATACACTCACATGCTTATACAAAATGAGATCATGAATTCACTTAAATGTTGAAATGTAAAGTTTGGAAGCAAGTTTTGTCCATATAAGTTTCAAAATAATTTTGAAGGAAAGAAAGCTTAACTTCAGTCCTAGATGCAGCAACTCCTGGTATGGTTTCATTATTTTGTATCATTTTAAAAATGGAAAAAGTCATTTTCAGAACAGAAGACTGTGTCACAGAACATAATCATCAAATAAAATGTTTGAATGAAAAAGCCTCCTAGAATAATATAACTACATGAGTAGAATTTTGATTAAAGATTTCCTTTCTTTTAGTAACAATTATTTATATAACCACCCCAACATTTCACAGAATCATAGAATTTGAAAGGTGGAAGGTATATCACTAGGCCATCCCATACACAAAAGGAATCCCTATTATCATTTTATCTGGTAAGTCTGATACAGATTCTACTTGCAAGTCTCCATAGAAGGTTGGATCCCCAACAGGAGACTGCCCATTCTGCTTTGAGGTGTTCTAATTTTTACTAAGTTTTTCCTAAATTTGCCCTTTTCTATCATTGTTCATTATTCTGATACTTGGGACCCTTCTCAAGTCTTCTTGCTCATTGTTTGGGTTTTGATAGCTCAGAGTAAGTGCAATCATTTCTGCTCTGGCCAAAAACTCTGAGGGTCTTCCCCTCCTAGAGTGATTCTTTTGGGAAGTCAAACAAGGGCCATCTTTTGCTCTTGATTTTTTTACCTAGCCTCAATTACTGAATGGGTGTTGCTTCAGACAAACTGATACCTGGGAAAGAACTTAGTTTAAAAAGCCCAAAGTTTTTTGCTGCATCCTGGACCAGAGCCAATCATTCTGACTTATGTCTCACCACTGAGTCTGGAGGAAAGAATGAAGCTGATGAATTTGTACAACCCTACCTCACCTAAATCCAATTCACTTGCAGGCCAAGACCTCACCCCTCTAATATCCTTGGTCTTCTTCAAGAAGGAAGGACAAACAACAATTTGTGGGTAGTATTAGCTGCCTTCCTGGGGGACCCAACTGGCCAATTGTAGTTGGGCAATGCTACTATTTCTTCCCCCTACCTCTTTCTCATCCTCTTCTTCTTCCTTCCTCCCCTTCTCCCTCTGTCCACATGGGGAGTGATATCTTGGGGTTTGGACTAGATTTATCCCCCTTATTTATTTGTTTATTCTATCATTGGCTTAGTTGTTGGTTGTTCTTTTTTTAAACTGAAATAATTAACTTTTTTGTCTTATATAGTTTTCATTCATGATTTCTTGAAATATAACTCTGATAAACCAGGCTTTGCTAAAGCCCATAGTGATTCAAATAGAGTTACTTGGCTATGCCTTTAAACCCAAATTACTCTGACTCTCACTGATTGACCAATAATGAGACACAGCCCAAACCTCACTTGCTCAATGCTTAAGTTTTGACAGCTCAGAATGAATGTAAATGACAATTGTTTCTGTTCTGGCCAGAAACACAGAGGGTTTTCCTTTTTCAGAATGTTTCTTTTGGGAAGTCAAACTAGGCTATCTTTTGCCTCAGTTCTCACCTAGTCTTTAATCACTGAATGGGTGTTGCTTCAGACAAATTAAGACCTGAAAAAGACCTTAGTTTAAAAAGACAAAGTCTCCCACTGCTTCCTGGGTCATCTCCAGTCATCCCAATGTATGTCTTGCCCCTGGTACCACATTGCTCTGGAGGAGAGACTGGTAATTTTGCACAGCCTTCTCACAAATACAATTCACTTCAAGTCATGACATCACCTTCTTAATGTCATTAGTCTTTTTCAAGAATGAAGGACAAACAATATCTAGGATCAAGCAAAACAAATCTAGTCCCTCCTATATGTGACAGCCCTTCAAGATGATTTTATATGTTCCTCCCCCCCTCAGAACTCCCCATTTTCTTTTCTCCAGGTTAAAAATTCCTAATTCTTTCCATATCCTTATATGTCATGCTCTCAAACCCCTGAATCTCTGGTCATTCCCCAGCTCACTGATAACCCTTATAAGACTGTGGGCCCTAAAATGGAAGACAATACAACCAGTTCCCAAATAGTGTGAACTGTGGATCCCATGGAGTGATCTCGTTATTTGAACCTGGACAACATATTTCCAGTGGTCTGTAGTCAATGATCACATTTGCATAATGATAACTTAATATAGTGTGAATTAGAACAAATGAAATCACTCCTGGACATTCATTGTTCACATTAATTGGGACCTAGCTATGTTTCAGATGAGATTTGCCATAGTAGAATACTTTGCATTTCAGCTTCTAATTGCAGAAAGCTATACCTCTTTAATGTAACCCAAGATCACATGATCAGCTGCCACATTACACTTTTGATTCATATTAAGTTTGTAGGCCAGTATTGCCTTCAGATCTTTTCCAGACAAATCTCTAACCACAAGTCCCTCATCTTGTGCTTGTGAAGCTGACTTGCCAAGCATAAGACTACATTTATCTCTACTGAAATGTAGATTAAAATGCAATTGGGAATATTAACAAAATAAATAAAAATAAAATAAATCATAGATAACATTGTAATTTAAAACTAAGCCAACAAGCAGCCAGTGGTGATCCTTATGTATTTAGTACTCTCATTTCTATTTGAATTTGACAACTTTGCTTTAGACTTTTAAAAAGCTTTTTTATTTACAATATCTCATTTAAATTTCACAAAAATTTGGAAGGTAGAAATAGCATTATTAATTCTATGAGAAAACTACAGCCTAGGGTAGTTAAGGGACATGTTTAAAGTCATATGGGTAATAAGGATTAGAGCCAAGAATCATACCTATGATTGCTGAAATATACCAATTGCTTCACGTCTACACAATTGTGAAATTCTCTTTAAGAGAGATGCAGATTCCACAGGCAAAGCAAGGAAAACTATGAAATCAGTTTTTGGAATGCATTAAGTATAAAAGAATTCCCAATTTTCTTAGTTTGGGGAACTCTTCCATGGGAGCCATGCCCAACAAAATCAGATAATAATTCACCAATGACTTAGAAGAATTATAGATGCAGAATTGGAAGAGAACTCAGACATTCTGTAGTCCATCTCTCTCATTTTGCAGACAAGGAAACTGAGGCTTGGGGTGTTAAGTGACTTCCTCACAGACAGTGTCAGATACAGCTTTGGAATACAGGTCTTCTGGCTCCAGAGAAGCTCTCAGGAAGTGGAAGAAGCATTTAAATATTAGTATGGACATCCAGAGGAAACACTTGAAACATATCTACCTGATCTCAAGCTTAGCACGCTTTCCACTGTCCCATGCTGGCTTTATTATTATCTGGATCTGGATTGTTATTCAGGGGAAATATCTATTTGCATCTAACTTCCTTACTTCTTCCTTCTAATTATCAATCAATCCACAAATATTTATTTAGCACTACTCTGTGTCAGGCACTGAGGATACCAAAAAAAAAAAAAAAAAAGTGAAACAGTCCTTTGCCCTCAAGAAGCTTACATTCCATGAGGGAGATAACATGCACACTAATCAGTGTATACAATATAAATTCAAGGTAAATTTATGAATGGGGAAAGAGACACTACAATTATGTAGAAAACAGATTCAATTCTGTTTCATTTTACTATTGAATACTTAGTCACAGAATATTACATTCTACCAAAGAGTCTAATATACCACTCCTTGATCTTTATGTTTTCATTAGTCTAGCCATGTAAAATCACCTATAAATATTAAAACCTTATATTAAGTAATGTGATTTATAATACTTTCCTAAAATGGATTAGGTAGCCTTATTTAACTACATCTTCCAGGCTTTCTTAATAACCCTCTTAATGTAGTCTGTCATTTCCATCTGCTTTGATTTAAAGTGGATTATACAGATTGGTTAGTGCAAGGAGAAGCCAGCTGACCACTTCAGAAGTATGCTAAGTTCATAGTTATTTTCAGAGTGTAAACATAGATCTACTATTGCCGGGTTATCCATTATTAGGTTTGTCCTCCAACGTTTACACAAGACTGTGGAAAACTAAATATTATATTTACCCCCTAGAAAAGCTTTCTTGTTCTTTTTAAAAAACCATCTCAAGCCAAGCTTCCCTAACTCCCTAACCAGCAACCTTCTGCCAGCATCCCTAGGGAAAGGCTGTTGACCACAACCCAAGGTTAAGACGAGATGAGCAATTGGCCAATCAGCTGAGGAGGGCTTCGGAGAGCTGATGCTCCCAGACAAATAGTTCGGTGCAGTTGCCGATTGATGACTACTTGATTGCGCATGAATACAACATACATGTTGCAAATGCTTTGCCAGCGCTCTCTGCGGGCGTCCGTGCAGATCACAGAGCGGACGGGGCCCTGAGACGAGATCTTCCTTGTCCCCAGTGTTCAAACTGACGCTCTCACCTCTCCAGCCGGAAAGCATCTGACAAGAGGACCAGGACCGCAGCATCCCTGTGTTGGGATGTTCTCATTCAAAGGTATCTTGCTCGGCTCTTCTCTCTAAGAATGCCAGGAAGCAGGGATTTGTTGCCCCTCCTTCCCCACCCCTGCATGAGTACGCCTCCGGATGGATGGTGTGCTCTCTAGCAATGCTTTGTTTTGTTCCCTGCCTGAATGTCAGCTTAGAAATGATTAAATTCTCAGGGAGATGTTAAGACTAAAAGGGGAACGGGTTTGCTGAGCGTGTAAAGTTCCAAAAGCACCGATCGGCAGGGTCTCTGTGAGCATCGCTATTGTTCCGAAGGTATCTGGGGCTGGAAGAGGGGATAGGTGAAAATTGGACCGTTTGCCCCATTTGCAAAAGGGAAGGGAGTGTAGAAAGGAAACGATCAAATAAAGATAATACATGTTCTTTGTGCTGCCGCATGCAGCATACAGGAGTGCCAGAATCTTAGAGGGAAGAGAAGATCAAATTGCTGGTAAATGGCAGAGCCTGCTAATTGTTCTGGGATGAACATTAGAAGGATCATAAGGGCAAAAGTTTTATAGCAATACACAATTCACACCTTACTGCCATGCTTAAAAACAAAATTAAAAAATGCCTCAATGGGGGAAGGGAAGGGCATTTAAAACAAACTGCTGCCTATAATGAGCCCCAAAGTTAGTCACTTGTATTCCCTGCCTGGGTAACTGAAAGAATAATCTAACTGTGCAGAAAATAAAGCCCCGGCAGAATGAAATGTATTTATTGGGCTGACATATAGGCTTTGGGTTGTATTTCTTGTCTTTGCTGTGTGGTTTTTTTTTTTGTTTGTTTGTTTGTTTTTTTTTTTTGTCTCTGATATGCCTTAGCTTTTAGGAAGGATGGCTGAACAGCAACTTTCATCATTTAACATGCATTTCAATTAAATCAATTATTGCTTCTATGCCTCAGATGAAAAATCTTTAGATTTGACTTTAGAGCTCTTAGCAATCAGTAGCAGACCATATGAAATCATTCCATTTCTACCTTATCCATCACTTTCAAAGTGATGGAGTTCATCACTTGAAAAAGAAATATCATCAGGTTTTGAATGCTGGTCCCCTGGAAGTTGATATAGGTGTCCTCTTCCCATTCCCCACCACTTCCTCCAAAGATATGCTACTCTGACTAATTAACCTTTTCTAAAAGGAATAACAAACTAGCAATCTCAATGGTTTACTCTTAAATGTTAATCTGATCATTCATATTAAAGGTCTTTAAATTTTTTACAAGGTGGCTGTTTCCAGAGAAAAGAGGGATATTAAAATATTGATTACATTGACTCAATTGCCTTGCCTACTTTTCATTAATAATGCATTAATAATGCTACACAAAGATGAATATAATTTGTCTCTGGAGCATAATCAATTATAGCAAAATTTGAATTTGCCTGTTTCTGCAGAAATGTAATATGTATATTTATAAAGCCTACTTTAATATAAAGTAAAATTATCTTGCTATTCACCACATATAATTTCAAATATCATAAATTATAAAATGTTAACAAAGCAATTACAAGACTGACAAGAAGACACAAAATATGAAAATCTTTTGCACAAGGTTGTATGTGAAATAATTTCTAGGTATATTCATTTCCATTTAAAATTTTTCAATTTCAGGCACAACTTCTGAGAGGATAGATTTAAAACTTTAAAAATGAAAAAAGTTATTAGGCTTCGGGGGGAAATGTATTGGTATCTTTCTAGTTGCTTTATTCTTTTATTACATACCTTTAAATACTCATTCTGGCAAGGAGAAGATTGCAGGAATAACATAAAGGTGATTTTGAAGTCTACAAAGTGTTACCATGAGGAAGGATACCCAAACAAGAAGAAACAGACTAATCTGGTGTGAGACATTAAGGTTATCTACAAGAATGGGTATTGTGACAGTGAGGAATGGGGCTTATAGAAGTATATTACAAAAGGAAGCAATGACATTCCCTTTTCCAGAGATATTGAAAAACAACCAGTTCTCACCTACCTAGAATGAGTAAAATACTATAAATGTCAATCCAAGTGCTTGGCTATCTATGTGATATAGGTTAAGGGCACTGAGAAGGGTTCATACTTTACAAAGTAATCACTCTCCTGAATTATTTGATGCTTGTGAAACTCTAAATCATAAACTCTTTAATTTGAGAATTTATTTTTTATGAAAATATGAAGTGTTAGAAACAACCCATGGATGGCAGGAGGGAAAGAAAGAGAATCTTCTTTTTGGTAATGGTAGGAGTATAATCCACCAGTTATTTAAGGAAAACTGTAATAGAATGTTTCCTCAAGCTTGACTCCTTAATTTTTTGATACAGTGCAAGCTAAAAGTCAAGGAGACTGAGAAGAAATGAGGGAAGAAATGAGAAAGCTTGTATTACTGGAGTGGCCTGAGGTCTTCAGGTACCTCTCCTCTCTTGTTATTTTGTGCCTTAGTGGTATACTTTTTGTTGGGGAAATCAACCAGAAGAATGTAAAATGCATCTCCTTGAGTGTGTCCTGTGGACTTCCATCTATGTTGGCAAGTTGCCCAGAGCTCCCTAAACAAAGACTACCATAAGGAAACAGGTGAAGGATGATCTGAAAATCTCAGGCTTAGCTGTTGCTCTATGCCTGAGTCCATTCAGTTCCCCTCATCCTTCTGGTGGTGCTGCTCAGAGAGCATCATCCAAAAATTCTTGGGAAGGTAATAGTTTTAAGCCAGTTTCAGTCACTTATATCTTCATATGAATAAAGAATCTGAGTGTGTGCTTTAAAATGGAAGTTGTTTAAAAAAAAAGGAAGTACTAAATTTTTGAAGATAAAGGTGGGGGTAGAGGGAAGCATAATGTAGAATAGAGCAGTCTTAGGGACCTACTTAGGGAAATATAGTTGTTGACTCTTGGGACTCTGGGAACCCAGAAAATGGCATATTGAGAAATATAGAGTATCCCCTCTTCCCCTGCCTCCAAAATCTAGCTTTGATTTCCTGGAATATCTATGAGAACATAGGCTATAAACAAATGTTTAGTATTTTTTGTCAACCATAAGGAACTGAAGGAAAATGAAGATTGAATTAAATAAAATTTGAGTGGCGGGATAGAATTTTTACAGATCAAGTGATTTTTAATTAGTGAAATTACATCATCTTTTAAGATTTCTTCCAATCCTTCTGATCATGTAATCCCATATGGTTAAAAGGACTTTGGATAAGACAAAGGTGAACACAAGAGTTAGTAAACTTTCATTTGTTAACTGTGCAATTCACCAAACATTTATTAAAACCTTACTGTGCTAGGTACTGAGAATACCAGACAAAAAACAAAATAGTAATTGTCCTCAAGAAGTTTACATTCTATTGGGGGCTACATGTGTATATACAAATAAATAAAAAGTCTATTGTATCTGGAGAAAGAATATGTGGGGTCTTTCTTTCAAGGCAACATGACAAAAGCACTTAGTAGCTAAGCACAAATTTGTTATAGAGGAATGCCAGGCATCTGAGCCCCTATTCTATAAATCCTTTATGTTTCCTTTTAAATTAATTTTTTCCTTAAATGCAGGAAGAGTTTTTTGGGAAAAAATAAAATCCCAAACTTCATCTTTAGGCAACCAAAAAAGATATCTCTATAGGGCCTAACAAGGACTAATGGCAGTAAGTAGAGAGATATGGGATGTGGGTGCCAAGCATAAACTATTTGATCCTCACAACAGCCTTTAAGAGGTAGATCTTACTATTATTCTCATTTTACAGATGAAGGGATGGAGGCAAGCAGAGGTGAGTGATTTGCCCAGTCACACAACTAGGAGAGACTTCTCGGAGAGAAGATTTGAACTTAGGCTTTGGGATCTGGAAGACCTATACTTTACTTGTGACTAACCTACCTTAACAGTTGTCAGATTCTTTCTTGATGGGCTGAATGAAGAAGGTGGGCAAATGGCATAACAGTGAAAGTATGTGAAAACAGCATTGTTTTGTTTTGTTTTAAATGTACTGAAAGCTCATCTTGTTTGACAATAAACCTATTCTTCTGGGATTCTACCTAAAAAAATTCAAGAAATGTGATTTACTTACTGAAACTTTTGAAGTTACAGTCCGAGCTTACGATCTGTACATTTGCTGAGACAGGCAATGTAAAGAGAGATACAGGAAAAAAAAATTTTTCCCCTTCAAGTCCAAAACAAATGATTTTTAAAAAATGTTTTATTAGAGTATACTAAGACATTCATTTGATATCACTTCAGTTGGATGTAATAATTTCCAGTGGCTTTCTTTTTATCCAAAACATTTATATTTTATTAATTGGAAAATCAAGAAGTCCAGTAGTGGAGTACATGTTATTGAACATTTTCTAAATTGCAATACTTTAGTGAGCTATAAAAATGAGGTAATACCCTCTGACTCTGGGTCCAGGAAGGGGTTGAGGATAGAAAAGGCCTATTTGAAAGAATCAGTTTTTCAACAGTTACAAGTGTATTTGCTAAAAATATAGGTCACTGTTCTATTTGTATATTAGTAATATTATGGGATAATAGATTTTAAATTAAGAAAGGACCCTGGTAGTCATTTAGACCAATAGCTTCATTTTATAGATCAGGAAACAGGCTTAGAAAGGTTAAGGGACTGACTTGTGATAATTAGTTAGTAGAAGGGCAGGAATTCAAAGCCTGGTCTGCTGAGTGCAAATACAGAGTTCTTTCCACTATGCCACGCTATCTCCTTTTAAAGATCTTTTCTCATGAAAGCCTATAAGATAGATCATATAAATATTATTTCTACTTAATGGATGAAGCACCTAACCCTCTCTAAAGCCAAATGGTTAGATCATTATGTCTTTCATTCTGAGTCCAGGGCCTCTTGTCTTATCATGTATATAAAGCTTCATGGTTTCCAGGTTAATCTATACTCATTATTATTTCATTTATTACAACTCTGTGAAGTTGGTAATGAAATTTGTCATCCCAATTTTACAGATATGCTAACTTGGAGAAGTTTAAATGACTTGCTCAAGTTTGTATCACTAGTCAGGGGCTGAAAGAGGATTAGAATCTGGTCTTTGGACTATTAGTCTAAGATACTTTATTTTGGATCTGATTGAGTGTCCATTTTTCAAAATGCTTTATACTGTGCAATTAACTAGGAAAGATAGGTGATAATTTTATATGTCTCTGATTCATAAACTACTACATATGAAGTATACAATTAATAAATTGTTGTAGAATTGAAGGATATGTTTTTGTATATTGATGAGAAAGTTGATTAGATTGCTTGAGCACACTCAAGTACATTGTCCTTCCCCCTTCACAGTGGCATGACATAGGATCTTTTGGGCCCAGCTTAACTTCACTTCAATCTCAAATGCACATATAAATTATTTTATTATCAACCATTATTTTTCTACTCAAGATTGTTCAGAAAAATGGTGAGCATATCTTTTATTTTAAAAAAAAACTCCTCTATATGGTAAAGATATAATCGTAGATAACCTAGTAGTATATGGGATGTTCATGGAGGACAAGCACTAGTATGAAGGCTGCTGAGCCCTTTTCAGAGAGTCTCATCCATCTTTAGTGTCCACCTTCATCCAATATTATCCTATGGCTTCAAGAAACTATAGCATGCTCAGCAATCACATCTGGATAAAAGCATCTCAGCAGACAATCTAGATCATGTTGAAAGTAACCCTTGGTGACAGGTAGGGTGTCTTCCTCCAAGCATGTGAAGACCTCCCCCAGCAGAATGGACTGAGAGAACAATTTGTTCCAGTGGCCATGAAGGTGAATGAAACAGATTTGTGGAGGGCTTAAAGATTAGTCAGAAATCAAAGATGCCAAGGTCTTCCACTGCATTTCAAGCCATTGCCAGTCATCCTGACTTTTGTCTTGCTGCCGGACTTCAATGACTAGAAGAGAAATAAGGCTGATGACTTTGTGTAACTCTGCCTCATTTAAATACAATTTATGCTCAAGTCAAGCCATCATTCTGAGATATCATTAGTCTTTTTCGAAAATGAAGGACAAACCACAGCTAGCAGTGTTCCAAAACATTTCCCATAACTCAAGTCATTTGCAGCATGAATTTTCCTTTTGTCCTAGATTTTTTGTTACTCAAGCATTTCTTCCTAATCCATAGTCTAAAATATCCTATGCTTGATCTTGTCTTGTGTAGTCTTTGCACATTCATTCCTAAAATGCTGTTGCCATATTGCCTTACATACAAGTTTTTATTCTTCTTTATTCCAAGTCATTCTAAGATGATAGAGAATTTGAAGCAAGTATGTCATCAACTTTTGATCTGCAAAATATCTTTTTGAAAAGAACCCAGGACACAGTCTTTTCATGTGGTTTTTAGTAAACTGCAGGCCTTAAGGGAAGGAATAACCTTCTTCCTTTTTAAGGAATCCCAAATGTCCAACACAGTGACAGGTACATGAGAGAAACATTAAAAATGCTTGTTGATTGATTTGAGGATTAAATGAGATAATATTGGAGCAGCCAGATGGTGCAGTGGATAGAGTACCAGCCCTGAAGTCAGGAGGACCCAAGTTCAAATCTGCTTTCCACTTAACATTCCCTAGCTGTGTGACCCTGGGCAAGTCACTTAACCCCAATTGCCTTGGCTAAAAGCAAAAAATAAAATAAAAATAAATGAGATAATGTAAAACACTTTATAAATCAGAAAGCACTATACAAATAGCATTTATTATTATTATATCTGGAACTCTGGGTTGAGTCTTCTGTTAATTTTTCTTATTCATTTAATAGAGTTATGTTCTGTATTGCTGGCACAGCTCTAGTAGAAAGCCAAGTACCTCAAGGGACAGGCAGAAATTGCCAGAGATTATTACCCAGCAGCTATCAGTACTGTGAATTGGTTATTAATATTTCAAGGACAGTGGCTATCTTGATAAAGTACAATCATACTGGCAAGTCATAATAATATATCACTCCTATCAATCCTATGAATATATTCAGTGGCTCCTTGTTGCTTAGAGTAGAATTTCACAAACTTGTTGATGTCAAGACATAAATTATTGAGGACCCCCAAAAGCTTTATTGTGAGGGTAATATCAATATTTGTTGTATTAGAAATTAAGACCAACACATTTAAAAAAAACATTTTAATTCACTTAAATAACAGTAATATGTCTAGTCCATGTTAACATAAATAACATTTTTATGACAACATAACTATTTTTGAAACAAAAAAAATAGTAAGAAGAGTGGCATTGTTTTACACATTTTCGTAAATTCTTCAACATCTGGATTTGTATAAAACAGATTCTCATATCTGCTTCTGCATTCAATTTTTTGTGATATATTGTTTTGGTTAACATATCTAAAGAAAACTAGCTTTACACAAATATGTAGTTAGAAAAGGGAGGAATATTTAATCATCAAAAAATACATTAGCATCATTATGAAAATAGTTTTGACCTGGAGGATCCAGCAAGGGTCTCAAAGAGCCCTTGAGGTCCTCTAGAAGATAAAATACAAGTCCTTTATTCTGACACTCAAGGCCCTTCATCATCTAAAGTCTATTGATCTTTATCAGTGTGTCCTTGTCCTCTTCGTGAACTCTTTGATGTAGCCAAAGGATCTTATCCAAGGATCTGACTTTCTTCTACATCTCTGTCTCTTGGTATTCATGCACAAACTCTTCAATGAAACTCCCCTCATCCTATACGTTTACCTGGAAGTGATCTCCTCATGTTCTGAGAGTCTCCATAGCAAAGGGAAGGTGTCCAAAATACAAGTTCGATGAGGGCAGAGACTGTTATGCTTACTTGTATTCATATGCCCAGTTTTTAGCATACTCCCTGGCACCTAGTGCATACTTAATAAATGCCTTTTCATTTATTCATTCATACTGTCAGATGTAATCAATGTTTGGATTAATTTTGCTGAATTGTCTTTTTTCCTCTTTCTTTTTAAATCTTTGTTACAAGAGAGGGTTCTCTGGGTAAAAGGGAGAGGATAATGTATTTAGAAATGAATATCATATGAAACAAAAACATTAATAAAATTATTATGTGTATTTATAAATATGTATACATACATACATATACTTATTCAGTCACACATGCTTTCAGTTGTTTTAGCTGTCTCATCTCTGACACATGCTGACTGTGTGTCCCTGGACAAGTCTCTTAACTTTTCAGTACTTCAGACAAGTCTATAATATTTGAAGGTGCTGATCTGCATTGGTAGGAGTTTCCTCATGAGGAGTTCCCTATACAAGAAAATCACAGAAAATTCAGTCTATCTGTAAGTATATACAAATATGAGTATGTGCCTGTGTGTATTATAGTAAAAATACATTGTAAAAGGGAGGGAAAACTGGAGAAATAAAAGTGATAAAGTTCCCAGACAAAGGGTCTTGAAAGAACAAATTCCTCTTCCATCTTGGCAGTACCAAGTAACTGACAGAAATAGCAGCATGGTCCTAGCTTAGCCAGGGCCTGTTCCTTTTGTAAGCTGTTCCAGGATGAATGTTTCCATACATACAACACCACAGTTATTTTTTGATGATGGGTGATTTCTTGAGTTAATGTGCTCTAAGTTAATATGTTCTCTAACAGCCCAGATTTTGGCAGTTTTGTTATTTGAATTACATCCATTTTGTTCCCTAAATAAAAGAATCCAAGGGAGCTATTAAGTAATATTTGAGTCTCCTTTGAGCATTTAAGACTCTTTTTAAAAAAAAATGTAAATCCCAAATGTGGACCATAAATTCCTGGTTCAGCCCCACTGTAATTTGCACTCATTTCATTTAACTCAACAATTCAAAAAAGCATTCATTAAGTGCCTGGCATTATGCCAGATCCTGGGGATGAAAACATATATGTGTATGTCTCTTCTCTCAGGGAACATCCATTCTATTGGGGAAAATATCTTCACTGATGATTCTGGAGAAAGAATAAGCCCACAATTTCTTGGAAACAGCTTTCATCACTTTTGTCAAAAGCTTTGTCCAAGGTTTTGATTAAAAATATTTATTAATAAAACAAACCTTTTTTAATCTTCTTGTATACCTCTGTCCACAAGGACATGTATGTATTTCCAGCTTTGACTTCTTTACATGGTTCCATAATCCTCGGGCATTTTCAAATAGCTAAACTTATATAAAATTTTATGGTATATCACCCCACTCCATGTTTGTCTGTGCATTGTTGATTCCATTGGGATCTCTTTCCATTCATAAGGAAGCTCATTTCTTTTTTCTATCTTTTCTCTTGGCCCCATTTTGTTAGTTTTAGTCTTATTTGTTTAAATTTTCTGTTTCCCATCTGAAAGTGATAATTTATTCTTTAATCCCAATTCTTTTTTTTTCATGAATCTCTTTCTTCATACTCTTCTCTAATACACTCACTTACTAAACATGAGACTCGCTGCACACCACTGATAATATTTGGGTTGCATTTAGCCTATGTTTTAATATAGTAATTTGTCTTGTTTGGCAAATAGTCTGGTAAGCATTTAGTTTTAATACTATCTAGTCAGCAATCTCTTTTCTGGTTGGAAGAGGGAAATTCATCATCTTTATGTACCTGTTTTCCCCAAAGAAAAGTAAGAATAAAACTAACCATTCCATAAGGATGACAATAGGATCAGCAGAATAATTTAAAAGTTGATCATTACTGTTATTTTTCATAAAGTTATCCACCTGTGAGGATATTTCAAGTGTATCATTCCACACTGTATGTCCATGCATGTTAAAATGTAACGGAAAAACAGTTCTTTTTTTAAAAATGGCTACTTATGTAATATGTTCTCTCCTCTAACATCCTTTTCTATCCCCAATTTACCAACAATGTAAAGAAGACAGTATCCCCATACCTTTGAAATTCTTTTACCAATTGAAGAATGGGGGAATATGACTAAATCTAATTAAGTAAAAGCCCCATTGACCTAATTAATCCATTTGTCTAATAGCTTTAATATCCTGTCTTTCAATGATCAAAAATTTAATGCTTAATGACAGTTAAGACTTATCCAGTGTAAGTAACAAAGAGAAAGAGATGTTTTATAAAAAGAGATTTTTCCAGCATTGTAGGAAGTTTCTGCCTCTTGCACCTAAAGAGACCAAGTAGCCTCAGGAAGCCCATTTGACAATGATCATGCATTACTTTAGAATTGTGGGCGATAGGTCTACAATCATCAACTTTGATAGATTTTAAGTAATTATTATTAGATCTTATTCTCTCTGATAAAGAATCCAAGATTAAACACCCCTTTGCTTTAAACTTGAGAATTAGTATTTGAATCATGATATCCAAAACGTGGCACACATTCTTGGTAGTGGCAATAATCAAGTTCATATTTTGCTGCATCTACTTGAATGATTCATCATTTTTCCCTCATGGGGTAAACCAAGGATACATATAAACATCTTTGGAATCATAGATGTGGAAGGGACTTTAAAAGTCAACTAGTCTGGCACCACCCCTGCCACATCCCCTGATTTTACAGAAGAAGAAATGAGATCCCAGAAAAGTTAAGAAACTTGCTAAAGGTCCCTCAGGGAGAAAGGCACAGAGCTGGGATTGAAACCAGGTCCTCTAACTTCAAACCCAGCAATCTTCCCACTATACAACACTGCCTCCTAGTCATACTGAAGCATGATTTCCTGCACACCAGCTTTGTTTGGTACCTTTAAATACTTTGACTGTATTCACCAGTAGAATTTATGCCACAATTCTTTTCTTATTAATCTTCCTCTACCTAACTACAGATTATTATGTCCCCCATCCCATCAACAAGCACTATAAAAATTCCGACTTTCAGTTTGGAAGAATCTATACTAATGTTCATGATTCTTCATTTACTATAAGAAATAATTTCTTGCTATTCTGACACAGGGATTATGCAAATTTTATTTATAGGAGCATTCTGTTGAGTATGATTCATGCTGATGTATTTCCTGCAGTGGATAATATGGACATGCTTCTGTGATTAGCTCTGCATCCATGGTTCCTTTTCTTCTGTTTCAAGTACACAGTTGCCACATTTTTAAACCTATGGAATCTCATCTTCTCATATATGTGTCAATTCTCATTTGCTGTGTAGGCTATTGTGCTTGTAAATTTTGGTTAAGGATATTCCTAGTAATGGCTGCTTGACTTCACAAAGTCCTTTTCTTTTCTGTAGACTGAGTGGACAGTACACTAATACAATAATACAGTGCAATAAATATTAATACAATAAATAATGATACAGTAAGATCCCTTCTACCTCTGGATTTCTATGATTCTATGCTATATCATTTCTCCCTGATAACTGCTAGAGATGATATGGATGAAAACAAATTAAAGAACTTACTTCCACGTTGCAATAGCTAGTTTAATAAAATGATGATTTCATGGTTTGTGGAACATTTATATATCATCTAATTTGAACATCACAATAATTCTATGAGTGTTGCAATATATCCCCATTTTACAGATGGAGAAAAAGGGGTCGAGCAAAGTTAAGTTACTTGTTCAAGGTTATGCAGCTAATTAATTCTAGACATGGGATTTCAATACAGGTCTTCTTATTTCTAAGTCCAGTGCTCTTCCTCCACTATGCCATTCCTTATAATGATAATAATAATAATAATAATAGCCAATATTTACATACCACTTTGAGGTAAACAAACCACTTTGTATATATTATTTGATTTTCACAACTGTCTGAGGTAAATGATTAGATTACATTGCTAAATATTATATTGGGTGACCCGCTAATTGTTTTCAAGCATTTCAGAGAATCTTCTGCTGGTCTGACAAGCTATGATTATCCTACAGCCTCTTATATTTCTCTTTACCTCATTTCTTTCCTAATAATTATAGTACCATGAAATCAAAGAATGTAATCAGGAGTAGGGGTGTTAGATTTGAAAAGGAATCCTCTGGACTTTGCGCCCTTCCTCTTCTCTGGTTCTTTCATGTGTTATCTTCCCGAGTAAGAACATAAGTTTCTTGAGGGCAGGAATGTAGTCAAGGATGGAGAATTAGAATACTTGTGAATTAGAGATTTAGATACTTGTGAGACAACTTCTGTGACATCTAGTGACATCTAATTAATGTGGATTCAGGAGAGGGACTTGGGCTTCAGAATAGGAAACAAAAGACTGTTTTTGCTATTTTTAAAATATCCCTGACTCCAACTTCAACCAGGTCTCCATAATATGCTTATTTGTACAAAAAAAAATGTTTTTAATCAATCCATACTTTTTCTGGTACTTTAAGTAACTATGATTCATTAGAGTGGGTCCTCTATACACTAACTAAAATAAAATCCTCTCTTGCCTTACTCAGAGGTGTGTTGCTTTGGCTGATGAAATTGTCCAATGGTCAACATTAACCTGAAGATCCTTTTTTGTACTTGATTCAAATTGTCCCAGCTGGGCCCATCTTGAAGACTTTCAGGGTTGGGAGGACCTGGAGGAGACCTTGGTTTCTTGGTGCAACCTTCCCAAAGGTCACCTCTTAGTCATAGGGAGGCACTAGAGAAGGACCTTAATAGGAACCATACATCAACTTTAATATAGCTTGAAAAGTATTCTTATTTATTCAATAAAGATGCATTAGGTACACTCAGGATATTTCACAGAATTCCTGCTCTGAAGGCAGAGGAAGGATGGGTACCCACTGGCATGAAAGCTTTTTATTTACAAAACATATGCATGGGTAATTTTTCAACACTGATCCTTACAAAACCTTGTGTTCCAAATTTTCCCCTTCTTCCCCCAACCTCTCCCCTAGATGGCAGATAATCCAATACATGTTAAATATGTTAAAGTATATGTTAAATTTATTATATATATGCATATTTATGCAGTAATCTTGCTGCACAAGAAAAATCTGATCAAGAGGGGGAAAAAAACTGAGAGAAAACAAAATGAAAGCAAACAACAACAGAGAGAGTGAAAATGCTATGTTGAAGTCCACACTCAGTTCCCACAGTCACTCTCTGGGTGTAGATGGCTCTCTTCATCACATGAATATTGGAACTGATTTGAATCATCTCATTGTTGGAAAGAGCCACATCCATCAGAATTGATCACCGTATAATTTTGTTGTTGACGTGCACAATGATCTCCTGGTTCTGTTCATTTCGCTTGGCATAAGTTCATGCAAGTCTCACCAGGCCTCTCTAAAATCATCCTGCTGGTCTTTTCTTATAGAACAATAATATTCCATGACATTCATATATTATAACTTATTCAGCCACTCTCCAATTGATGGGCATCCATTCAGTTTCCAGTTTCTAGCCACGACAAAGAGGGCTGCCACAAACATTCTTGCACATGTGGGGCCCTTTCCCTCCTCTAAGATCTCTCTGGGATATAAGCCCAGTAGAACCACTGCTGGATCAAAGTGTATGCAGTTTGATAACTTTTTGAGCATAGTTCCAAATTGGTCTCCAGAAAGGCTGGATCTGTTCACAGTTCCACCAACAATGTATCAGTGTCCCAGTTTTCCCACATCCCCTCCAACATTTGTCATTATCTTCTCCTTTTATTTTAACCAATCTGACAGGTGTGTGGTGGTATCTCAGAATTGTCTTAATTTGAATTTCTCTGATCAGTAGTGATTTAGAGCATCTTGTCATATGACTAAAGATGGTTTCAATTTCTTCATCTGAAAATTGTTCATATCCTTTAATCATTTATCAATTGGAGAATGACTTGGATTATTATACATTTGAGCCAATTCTCTATATATTTTAGAAATGAGACCTTTATCAGAACCCTTAAATGTAAAAATGTTTTTCCAATTTATTGCTTCCTTTCTAATCTTGTCTGCATTAGTTTTGCTAGTACAAAGACTTTTCAACTTAATATAATCAAAATTATTTATTTGGTGTTCAATAATGAGTTCCAGTTCTTCTTTGGTCACAAATTTCTTCCTTCTCCACAGATCTGAGAGGTAAACTGTCCTATGTTCTTTTAATTTGCTTAAAATATCACTCTTTCTGTCTAAATCATGAAGCCATTTTGACCTTATCTTGGTGTATATGGTGTTAGGTGTGGGTTGACCTTGGCCTTTTTAAATTAAATCTTCAACAGGTCTCAGTTTGACTGAGGCCTCACCCACCAGTAGTGTGATATAGGTGCTGTAATTAGACTCCACTGCCCCCAGTTCAAATTCTAGTTTGGCTACTTAGTGCCAAGGTAGTCTTAAGTAATCAATCAACCACTAAATGTTTATTAAGTACTCATTCTATGGCAAGCACAATGGTAGACTCTGGAGAACAAAAGACAAAAATGAACAATCCTTATCCTCAAATAAGATATGCACAAGATATCTAAACAAGTCACTTAACCTCTGGGTCTGGAATAAATGACATCTGATGTTCTTTAGTCTAATATTCTAATGTTCCAGCTCTGTATTATGATCCTATTAACTCATATCCTCAGGCTTCCTATAGCTCTTTGTTTTCACTAATGTACTTATCATGTTACTCTGTGTATGGTATTTATCTGTGTTTTTCTTATCCTCACACTAAGCTTGAAGCTCTAGGCTAGCAAGTGCTGAGTCATATCTAATCTTTGTACCTTTCCCAGTGCCAAGCACTGTGCTCTACATAAATACCTAATACACGTTTTTGAAAATTGAATAAATCCTATTCTCTCATTATCGACCATTGCAAAGTTCTCAAAGTATGATCTTCTGGGTCCTGGGGGTCCCCAAAGTCCTTTCATAAGGTTCAAGAGGTCAAAACTATTTTTGTAATATTAAGATGTTATTTGTCTATTAAAATACCCATTTTGTTTCCATTCTATTTTGTTCATATTGAGACAAATTAAATGCAGAAGATTACAGACAGGAGAATCCAGTTCCTTTCTATTAAGCCAGTCATTAGCTTTACCAAAATGTGTAAAACAGTACCATTGTTCTAACTAGATTATTTTGAAAATTAATTCTTTTTCGTGGAAAATATGTTATTTAAATCAATGTAATAGGTTTATTATTTTTCTTGTTAGATGAATATAAATACATATTTTAAACATATCAATTTAAATTTCTAATGTGGTAAATATTAAAAAAGAGATGACCCACAAAAACAAAGTTCTTTGGCATCCTCAACTATTTTTAAGTGTAACAGAGTTCTGAAACGAAGAAGTTTTATGTCAACCAGACCAGAACCAGTTTATAATCTGTGGGTGGCAGGAGCCAAACAAAACAGGCTAGAGACAGGAGAGTCAGGAATCAAACAGAAATTTAATTTCAAAATGGAGGAAATGGCTTAAAAGCAAGAATACATGCCTGGTGGTTTCAATACTTGATGTCAATTGCTATGTAGTGAGCTATAGCCCTGACAATGAAGAGAAACAGCAACAATGTGACAAATTTGATTTATAACAGGACTTCATAATCAGATCATGGTGGTTGTCCAAGTTCAGAAACTACCTGATGCTGATGCGAAACAATTCTGGCATTTTTCTGTGGCTGAGATCATTCAGAGGGTATGTACAAAGGACTGTTGTTATGCTAAGCTCAGGGCACAGCCTGCTTTCTGGGCCTTAACTCTGGAAAACAAGGTATCTCCTAATATCTTTACATTTCCCCCTTTTGGTCAAAGGGAGGGAGTCTGAAAGAACCCTACCCTTATGACCAATAAAAAAGAGGCAGGTGTAAGTAAGCCAAGATGCCATGAGAGGCTAGTTGAACTGGTATGGGATATTGATCAGGGGTTACTTCCTTGAGGGGACCTATTGAGGAAGTGTGTCCCAGGTATCATTTTTAGTCATTTTTTGCTTACAAGCAAAAAAGAGAAGGGGACACAAGAATGTAGAGGGGAAGAATGCCGACGCATGCTTGAATCAGGGCCTTGGTATTTGGGCACAAAACAAAAAGGAAAAGAGAAGAGAAAAAAAACTAGGATAGCATACTCAGCCTTCATTCTGAATCTCAGAACAGTTGTATCATCTGGATGTTGGATATTCTGGATCTGTCCTAGAGAAACTTTGAGGTCCCATCCACTCAGAAGCAGGGGTTTCTTCAGATGACACAGGAGTACACACCCACAAGTTTGACAATTATGGGAGTAGTCAGAAGGACTTGCTAGGAACCTTTAAAAGACATGTGGGTTGACAATTATAAGAAAATTCCTTGTATCAAGCTTTGATCTGAGTTTCTAGTCAGCATAACATTATTTATTTATTTATTTATTTATTGATATTATTTGTTAATAGTAAATAATTACTTAAAAGTTTCTAAAACAGCACATACAGATGGTCCAGTTTCTTAGCCATACAGGTCTAGATTCAAACAGTGCATTCAAGTTTCTTCAGAATTTCCATAATTACATTGTCAGATACAGCTCAAACTACTTAGCAGATTGACAAGACTAGTTTTGAGAAGGGAGATTTATGTCACCAAGGTAAATAAGAAAACTTAAACATAAACAAATTAAAACAAAAGACCAAAGCAATACAAGGGTTGTCATCAATATTAACTAACACCAAGTCTCCTTGTATCCTTATGTTCATTCTCAATATCCGTTTAATCAGCAAATTTTGAGTTTCATGAAACTATCTGGTCCCTAGATTTCTTTTATTTTAATTTTAATAAGTTTATTTATTTGTAATACACATTGCATTCACTCAGGATCAGTTCATGTAAATCTTTCCAGGCCTTTCTATAATCAGCTTGTTCATCATGTTTTAGAGAAAAATAATATTCCATTACCTTTGTGTATCACAGCTTGTTCAACCATTCCCCAATTGATGGACATCTACTCCTTTTCTAGTTCTTTGCTGCCACAAAAAGAGCTGCTACAAACATTTTTGCATATGTGGGTCCTTTTCTCTCTTTTAAGATTTCTTTGGGATACAGAACCAATAATGGCACTGCTGGGTCAAAAGATATGCACAATTTTATAGTCCTTTGGGCATAGTTCCAGATTGCTCTCCAGAATGGTTGGATCAGTTCACAACAATGCATTAGTGTCCCAGTTTTCCCACATTCCTTCCAACATTTATCATTATCTTTTCCTGTTATCATAGCCAATCTGAGAGATGTAAGGTAATATGCCAGAGTTTTTTTAATTTGCATTTTTCTGATCAATAGTGAATTAGAATATTTTTTCATATAATCATAAATAGCTTTAATTTCATCATCTGAAAATTGTCTGTTCATATCCTTTGATCACTTATTAATTGGGGAATGGTTTGTATTCTTATAGATATGACATAGTTCTTTATATATTTTAGAAATGAGACCTTTATCAGAGACACTGGCTATAAAGATTTTTTCCCAGCTTTATACTTTCCTTTTAATCTTATTTCTGTTGGTTTTGTTCGTGAAAAAACTTTTTAATTTAATGTAATCAAAGTTGTCCATTTTGCCTTTTATAATGTTCTCTAGTTCTTTGGTTATAAATTCCTCCCTTCTCCAAAGATCTGATAGGTAAATTATCCCTTTTTCTCCCCTAGATTTCTTTCCTTGGATGACATCCTAGGATAAAAGGGGCTCTTGCTTCTCTGGTTCCAAATCTAGAAGTTCTTAGATAATTCTGCTAGTAAATTTGGTTCTCCAATCTTAAAACTTCAGAGAATTTCAGTTCATATACTATTTACTTTCTATCCTTACCTAAATTCTGTATCTCAAACAAGAATCTTTTCAAAATTTGTGAGGGTCCAATTGCAAAATGAGATCTTATGCCTTTTGAAATTATCTCTTACTTTAAAAATGGGAAAATAATTTCACTTTCTTTAACATTATCAATATAATTTATGTGTAAAATCCTTCATTCAAATTTGACAGCTTATTACTAAAACATATTCAAAGCCTGAATTTCCATAACAGACAAATTTGTTTTTCACATTTATATATAGTCACTATTCCATTTACTTAGAAAACTTTTACATTACATCTTTGTTTTATTATTTTGTCTAATCATTTCCCCCTTAGGAGGTTATCATCCCTATATTATAATTCGACCACAAATATAGGTTAATAAGATGTTCATACTTGTATCCTATTATAGTAACTCAGAGATGTTCCAGTATCAGTATATTATTTAGTAGATTTAGTACTGTACGTACAAACTTCTTGATCATAGAAATTTACTATTAAAGGGAAAAGGGGACATAATTATAACAGGAAGAAAAATTTCCTGATCTCTGTTAAATTCCAGGCATGAATCATATCTGACAATCTGACATGTAGTCACAGTGCATCAAAAGCAAGGTTCAGGATTAACCTGGTGAGAATTTTTCTTTTCTGAAACAGATCTTAGCTTAAAAAGGCCAAAGTCCCGCTGCATCTGGAGTCTTCTGCAGTCATCCTGATCTATATCTTGCCACCTGGAGGAGAAAGTGAGACTGGTGACTTTGCACAGTCCTCTTTACCTTAAACTGAATTCACTGCATGTCATGACATCACTTCTCTGATGTCACAGTGCTCTTCAAGAACAAAAAGCAAACAACACCACAATGAGGAAATAGAGTCAAGAGAATCTTACCGAGGCTATGCCCAGGTCATCCCCAGAATTTTTCCCAGGCATATACATCCATTTTTAGTAGTTCCCAGACAGTAGTATGTGGCATTTTCTCCTGTTAGCTTCATGGCAATTCATAGTATCCCCGTAATCAAAACTCAAAACAATAGCAAATTATGATCCTAGGAATTTTTATATTAAATAGTAGAATTTCACTAATCACAATTTAAGGCTTGAATATCTTTCTTGTTATTTCCCTAATAGTTAACATTTCTTGTATCTTTTATTATAAATTAATACTAATCATATTCTGGGGCTTCAGATATACAGCAAATAAAATACATTATAACTGACTCATCATTAATATGTTATAGCTACATCTTCAAACCATCCCGTATACTTTCATAATAGCCAAGATTTTCAAATGGAAATTTTGCTATTATGTATGATTATTACCTGCTTTACAACAAAATATATTTCATTAAATATTTAATTTTTTAAGTATAGATTTTTAAATCACATACTTTTAAAAGTCCAATTCATGTGCAACAGCATCCAAATTAAAAAGTTGTTTTATCTAACAGCATTTCTATTACAATGATCTTTCAAATTTCACAAAATAAGAGAATTTAGAAATATAATAACACAAACAATTAACTTCAAATGATATCAATTGCATTTCTCAATTATCACATGTCAAAATCATTAATTTTATTACCTTTGACATTTTAAATCCCCTTTAGAGTTATTAAGCATGGAATAATAACATTCAATTAAAGAAATAATATAGTGCTTTGCATATGTCAATCACTATTTCAGGAAGACCTGAGTTCAAATCCAGCCATAGACACTAGCTATGACACCCCAGACAAGTCACTTAACTCTATTTCCCCCAGTTTCCTCATCTGTAAAATGAGTTGGAGAAGAAAATAGCAAACTACTCCAGTGTCTTTGCAAGAAAACCCCAAAATGAATCAAGAATTAGACACAACTGAAAAACAGCAAAAATAATTGTGAACTCTTAGCAAGCCTTAAAGTGCTAGTTTTCTTTCTTATTACACTTTGCCCACTCCTTCTAGCTTCTCCTACTGTTGTTGTTTAAAGTCCTTTCAGAATTGTGAGTAGCTACAAATTTTCTCTTAATGGAAAGTTAAGAGACATGAGCATTAGTGTGGAATAGTTCTGTTGTCTGTTTCCAGGGGAGTAGCTCTTAGATTTATTCACAAGGTAGATGAAATTTATGCACTACATAAAAGTTTTCTGGCAACTACTTGATTTTATCCTATTCATACATGACCTTTTAGGAAAATAGCTGGCCAAGATCAGATTGCCACTGACCAGAAGCAAGGACCAGAAGCGTCTGGATGACATAATAGATAGAGAGTTGAACCTTTTTTTTTTTTTTTAAATGGCTGGGTTAAATAAAGACATTATTAACTGTGAGACCCCAGCCAAGTCACTTAACCTCTGTATGCCTCAGTTTACTCATCTGTGAAATGAGAAAATGATAGTATCTACCCCAAGATCGTTATGAGGATCAAATGAGAAAATATTTGTAAATGTTAAAGTACCATGTAAATGCAAAGAAGGCAAGTCACACAGTAGTGCCAGACTTAAAGTCAGAGAGACTTGAATTCAGATCTGTTATAATAATAACACTTATCTCCTAAGGGTCCCTTTTTTCCTCTACTTTTCTTTTTTCTTTCTTGTTTTTTTTTGAGGAAAATATTTATAACATGTTTTGTAACATTTAAAACCCTATGTAAATGCTAGATGTCTTCAGTTTCAAGATGCCTCATTGTTGTTGAGTCATTTCAGTTATGGTCAATTCTTTCTTATGTATGGCATTTAGGGTTTTCTTGGCAATGATACTGGAGTGGCTTAACATTCCCTTTTCCAAATCATTTTACAAAGGAGGAAACTGAGGCAAAAAGGATTAAGTGACTTGCCCAAGGTCACACACGTAAACTACCTGAGGTCCCATTTGACCTCAGCTCTTCATGACTTACAGTCAGGTGCTCTTCTAGCTGCCATAAATGTATGCTGAATAAACCCTGATCTATTTTAGGCTCCCAACGTGGTTTGAAATCTGAGGAGAGTTTGGGAATTAATCTAAACTTGCTGGGATTCCCCAGAACTGAGACCCCACTGGTCCTGAGTTGAACATTCGTAAGGTACTTGCAGGTCCTTCTGTATCTCCAACTGTGCTGTAAGCTTTTAAATAATAGCAACTTACCTTTGATTTCTTGTTCATTCTTCCCACTATGAGGGCAAATAGAGTGTTCAGCAAGATGCATGTGCACAATGTCACTAAAGGGCAACAGCGCAACAAGTTTTTAATTTTTACCGCATGACTTCCATATAGCATAATGATCAGAAATCTGGCCTCAGAGTCTATAAGACTCAGAGGTCACTGTTGATCAAGCCTTACCTCTGACCTCTACCAGCTGTCTGACCCTGGGTAAGACACTGAACTTTTCAGTGCTCCAAGCGACTCTCCACGACTATAATTGCAGAGTGAATGAATAATAAAGCATTTATTAAACATTTTCTTTGTAGCCAAGACTGTACATAGGTGCTAGCTGCCTCACATAGCAAGGAAGTTCCATAGAACAATGAAATTATAGGTCCAGATCCTAACCCTCTCTCTATTCAGTTTTGCTTAGAAGAAATAAAGCCGATCACCAGCTGGCCAAGGTGCAGGATGCTAGAGCTGAGCTCATTAGGCTTATGATGCTTGGGTCTTTGCAGTGTCAATAAAATACATCCAGAGCTGGCTACAGGTTTCTTGGATGGAATCCAGTCTCTTTTCTCTTTGTTTTTCCTGTCATGCAGAAGTTGGGGTAATTGTGAAGGCCCAATCATTTTTCCCTGGTGGAAGTAAGTCCCCCTGCACTCAGGAGCAGGAGGAGGAAGAGGAGGAGGACATGAAAGCTGGGTGATGGTAGAGCTGTGAGAACTTGTTTTGTGAGAACACAGAAATAAATGTTTCATGTTCAGCCTTCAAAGAGAAACTGTTTTCTCCAGTAAATTTAACATCCAGTGTGGGTGGTGACTTTTGCAAATGAGCACTTAAATAATGTTACAGTAACTGCTAAAGTTATATCATAGAAAGGGAAGTTGCATAACAGCGGATGAAACAAGGAAGACAGGTCTAAGCCTTGCTTCTGACTTATGCTGGTGGGGTGACCCTCACCATTGTCCAATCAACTAGTAACAGAGGTACCAACCTGCAAAGGTAGGGAGAGTTTGCTCATCCCAATAAAATCACAGATTGAGTTCCTATACCTACATATGTGAAGGAAATGCTGTTGGTGAATTAAAGTACAATAGTCAAAATATATGTGTGTGGGAGGGTGGTGCAGTCATTTGGTATGTGAGCAACTACTTTAGAGATAGAAAATCATAGAAAAGTATGTGGAAAACTCTCTCTTTAAAAAAAAAAAAACTAGACTTCTTACTTTAATGGTGATGCAGTTTATCAAAAGTGGTTTGATTTATCCTGGGGCTTCTTCCACAGGAGGTTTATTATTATCTACAATCAACATTTTATTCATTTTTTTCCCCATTTTTAATTTATGGAATAAAACAAGTATTTCCATAACATAGTACAATAAAAGGATTATTATATGTTAAATTACAAATCTATTATACATAACTTGCCATTTTTTAAAGACATACTACAAAATTATCATGTAAATTTCTTCTTTTCCTTCCTTCTTCTCCCACCCAAAGATGGCTACCATTAGACACAAATAGGTATGTGTATACATACATACATATACACATTGTGTGTACATATATATGCACATAACATACAACAAAATTGATTAGGAAAAGGTTAAAAGAAGAAATTATCTCATCAAAATGGAACGTGAAAGGAAGAAATAATATAGAGGAAGCAGATGTGGTTGGGGGGCTGGTAATATTGGAATCTTATTCTCATTTGGGATGAAGAGGAAATAATATATATCATATTAAATTTATGGTATATATTTATAAATTATATATAAGTTTAAATTTATAAATAAATAATATATGTATACACATATATAAGATTTAGAAATTTTTTCAACTTCTAGAAAGATGAGGAAATTAGGGGATAGGGAAGGAGAGGGACTTTTAGAAGGGTGTATTAGTTAAAATTAGGAGGATAAGGTAAATGAATAAGGGAGAGACTTTTAGAGGGAAAGGTAAAATAAGAAATAAAAGAGTAAGGGGAGAAAATTAAGTGACTGGGATAAATGAAAAGGAAGGCTGAGAAGGAAAAGAGTAAGTAAAAATTAGATGGAGGGAAATTCACAAATGGCAATCATAGCTTTGAATGTGATTGGAATAAATTCACTCATAAATAAAAATAGTATTCTGTTACCTTTCTCCATTTGCTATTAAGAGTAGAAACTCAGGTTTGGACTGTGAACTGGACTTTCTGAAAGAAGCACAAATATAGAAAGACTCTTGACTAGAGACCTTTTTAAAATTAGGTGAGATTCAAATTAAAGACAAAAAGCATAGAAGGAAGAGCTAAGTTTGCAGGGCTTGACTCCATTCCCCTGACATGTTCCTTGAAAGGGCACTGGCCTAGGCCCAGATGGTTCTCCCCTTGCAGAGTTAGGAAGTTAGCAGACTGTTTGTTCTGGCCATTGGCAGCAAAAGGAGTCGGCCGTTCCCAATCTGAATGGGGTGGGAGAAGGGGATCAAATATCTGGGTTTCTTCAGGACAGCTCAGGACTAGCCCAAATATAAGGACAGAATAAGCAACTACCTATTTGGTATGAGTCTCAGGATGATCAAAGAGCTGTAAATCTCCCTTCCCAATTTGCCACAATGCTTGGAACTCCCATCACTAAGCGAGCCTCTTATGAGACACAAACAGAAAGGACCCTTGTTAAATGCTAGTAACTTATTCAGTATTGGTAACATTCACAATTGATGCCTTCCTTCTACTTCATCATTGGCCTCTTTTGTTCCTCAAAAAAAAAATCACTGCAGAATCTCTGTTTTCCCTTAATATATGACATAAAAGCTTTGGGAAAGTCTCTCTTAAAGTTTAAAAAACCTTAAATGGAATTTTGGAATGAGTTAAGGGGGTACCCCTTAGGATATTTTTCTATCAAAATAAAATAATAAGTATCAGTATTAATTATTTCTCATCCTAGATTATGGAATTAAAGAATCATATAGGCAGGTAGCTAGGATAGAGTGACACACCTGGAATCAGTAGGATTTATCTTAACTCCAAATCTAGCTTCAGACATTTGCTAGCTGTGTAAACCTGGGCAAGTCACTTAAGTTTGCCTCAGTTTCCTCATTGGTAAAAATGAACTGGAGAAGGAAATGGCAAAACACTCCAGTATCTTTACAGAGAAAACAAATAAGTAGGGGTATTCTATGTCACAAAGCATCAGACATAACTGAAGTGCAACATAGACATTTAGATCTTTGAGGAACCTGAAGCATCATTAAGTTCAATAACCTTCCTTTTACATATGAAGCAGCCAAACACCAGAATCAAAGTACTTTGCTAGGTATTTGCCAATCATGTGGCCTGAAGTATATAAGTCAAGATTGGAACATAAATCTTGTGATTTTATGCCCAATGCTCTGCCCACTATGACATGTTGTCTCCTTTTAGAAAACAAACAAGAAAGATTTCCTGTTGGCATATAAAATTTTACGATTTTAAAATCAAAATGATCATTATTTCCAATCTTTACTACTAACAGTACTCTGAAAGTTCCTTCATCAGTTTTTTCTATCTGAAGAAAACAAATTGCAAATAGTTTTTGACTCCTTTTCCAAATATTTTGCTAAATAGTCAGTCTGTGCCAATATCAATTTATGTAGTTAAGTAGTGCAATGGATAAAGCAGTGGGTCTGGAATCAAGAAGATCTGAGTTCAAATTCAGCCTCAGACGCTTATGTAACTCTAGGCATGTCACTTAACCTGTTTGTCTCAGTTTCCTGAACTGGAAAATAAAACATGATAAAAACATCTCCTTCCCAGGGTTGTTGTGAGTATCAAGTGAGATAACACTTGCAAAGTGCTTAGCACAGTGCCTGGAATATAGTGAATGCTATATAAATATTATTATTATTTTAACCTCCTAGAAGTTCAACAGAGCCAGCAAAAAATAGAAGGCCCATTTTTCTGATTAATAGTTTATATTTAGTAAGGAAAGAAGCAAAAGAGATGCTATATATACATGTGTGTGTGTGTGTGTAGATAGATAGATAGGTAGGTAGATAGGTAGATAGATAGATACTTTGGGTATATGTGATGCTCTGGTTAATTATAATGGTTTTAGTCCTTTCAAATTTGGTGGTGTATGTTTTGAACTGTTGTAATGCTGTGCATCAGTGATATTTTTAGGGTCCCTTTATAGCAATAGAGCTTAGCTGAAATAAAGACCCCTTCCTCCCACTGCAAAAGATCATTCTCTTCAAATTTCTATAGAGCACTTTGTCCATTTCTCTTATTCTCCATCACATATACATACATATTCACACATAACCATCTTATAATTTATTTACCTGTGTACATTTCATAAAAAGGCAGTGTCAAGCAGTGGATAGAGAATAGGCCCCATCCCACCCCAAGTCTGGAACACTTAAGAAGCACTTGAAAGCTACTGTTGATAGGTTAGTTATAAATCTATATTTACAAAGAGATGGAGGGAGGTCTTCCTGCCAAAACTACAGGTAGAGGTCCTTCGACCCTCCTTGACCCCTCAATCACCAATGCCTTGAATATGATATTGTCTTTGTATTGGGCTTCTTCCAGTTCTCTTCTCACTTCTGTCTCCTTCATGACAGCTAAAGTGCTGCCTTCTACATGAGAACTTTCCCACTGTCAGGGATCTCAAACCACTCTGTGTCTATTAGGAAGATCCAAGTTCAAATTTGCCTCTGATACTTCCTAGTTACATGACAAGCTTCTTCACTTAAGCTTCTTCAGCCTCAGTTTTCTCACATATAAAATGGGGATAATAATAGCAATTACTTCATCATTGTGAGGACCATTTGAGATAAGATACATAAAGCACTTTACAAACCTTATATAAGTATTCGCTGTCAGTTATTATCCATTTTGTAGATATCTATTTATGTATATAATCCCTTGATAGAATGAAAGCTCCCTTGGTGCAGGCAATTTCATTTTTGCTTTTGTAGCATCTAGCTATGTGCACCTATTTTTGGCCAGTATTCATTCCAATCTAATAAACAATTTATTAAGCATCTCCTGTGTGCCAGGCATTATGCTAATCACCATGGATACAATTAACAAGAAAGACAGTTGGGCAGCTAGGTGGTGCAGTGGATAGCGTACCAGCCCTGAAGTCAGGAGGACCTGAGTTCAAATGTGATCTCAGACACTTAACATTTCCTGGCTGTGTGACCCTGGGCAAGTCACTTAACCCCTATTGCCTCAGCAAAAGAAAAGGCAGTCCCTGTCCTCAAGTAGCTTATAAGACAATATACAAAAAGAGGCTGGCATTTAGCCTAATATTATATATTACTAGCACATAAAAGGTACTGAATAAATACTTGCTGATTGAATCATTGTTTAATAAATGTTATATTGAATGCAAAATAGATCTGAGTAAATATGTCTTAGGGAAAGTTGTTTAGAATTTAGGCTCTTCATTTTGAAGTCTCAATCAGAGGTGATTCTTGTTTATTTCATTTTTGTGGGTATTGTGTACATCAAATCACTGTACTGTAGGATAGTACATGAAATCTGAGTTCAGGAGAAGACTTTACTTTGGAAATCTGTAAATATTTAATAATATTTAAATATTTGGGCAGCTAGGTGGCACAGTGAATAGAGTACCAGGCCTGAAGTCAGGAAGACTAATCTTTCTAATTTCAAATTTGGCCTCAAACACTTAGTAGCTATGTGTCTCTGGGCAAGTCATTTAACTCTTTGTCTCAGTTTCTTCATCTGTAAAATAAACTGGAGAAGGAAATGGTGAACCACTCCAGGATCTTTGACAAGAAAACACCAATGGGATCATGCGGAGTTGAACACAATTGAAAATGATTGTAACAACAACAAAATATTTAAGATAACTTTCAAAACATCAATGAATAAAATACCTTCACTAAAGTATGAATTAATCCATTTAAATTCATGAAAATAAGCAGCTTATGAACTTTTGGAGTGATCTTTAAAGACCTGATCTTCAAGGTACTCATCTTCTTTCCAGACTTAGACTAATGAAATCACTGAAAAGTGGTACAGTGTCAGAGTTAAACTGGAAACTTGTATGTACTTGAAAGCGGACTGATGCAATGTTAAAACATTGTATATTGGATTTAACATATATTTTAACATGTTTAACATATATTGGATTATTTGCCATCTAGGGGAAGGGATGGAAGGAAGGGGGAAATTTTTTGAAACACAAGATTTTGCAAGAATCAATGTTGAAAAATTATGCATATGTTTTGAAAATAAAAAGCTTTAATAAATTAAATAAATAAATAAAATAAAATATTGCACCTCAGGAAGTGGTGAAGTGTCCCTCCTTATAAATCTTTAAACAGAAACTAGAGGACCTATATTATAGGGAGGATCTATTTTGTATTTATATTAAACTGCTGGGTCCCTTCCAGCTTTCAAAGTCTGTGATTCCATGAACTTAGAAAGATCCTTCCAAATAGAATCACCAGATTTAAAATAAGTTCAAACCCATTCACACATAAGGTAATCATTAAAAATTCTGTCTTGTTCCTCACATTCTAAAGCATTGTTGTTGTGAAAATTCTTAAATTAAATTTTGCTGGGGAAATTCATTCATTTACCAATTCTGGTCCTAGGACAGAGCTGTTCAACCAGGCTAGGATCCAGGGGTGCAGGGAATAGGACCAGACAATGAAGGATATACTTTGTAGGGCTTGATATGCAAATGGTCCTGATTCTGCCTGCAATTCTGTAATTATGAGGAAATAATCATTCCATACAAAAAGGATTTCTGGTTTCATCATTGTGGGACAGACCCTTCACTAACCCAGTGTATCTTCCCTCCATGCCTTAGTGGATGGTCATCATGAATGGCTATATCAAAAAAAAAAAAAAAAATCAATACCCAAACTTCAGATGATAGCATGGTTTGAACTTAGCTTGACCTGATCTGTCATTCTTTAAGACTTTTCAGTTTCATAACCATGCCCAGAATTTATATTTGTTTTCGGGACCCAAGCTTTCAAGATTTCCATGTTACAGAAATATCAAAGGAATATATCAGTACAAGATAAGGAAATAAGCCAAGGCTTTGTTCATTAATATTTTTGTGAAGTTATGCATGAATTCAGTGTGATATGTGACCAATTAACCAATCAGTAAACATTTATTAAGCTCCTACAATATGGCAAGCATTTTACTTGTTAAGGGGATTATACTGAATACTAGGGATACAAAAAGAGGCAAATTCAGTCCCTTTCTCAAGGAATTCACCATCTGTTGCTGGAGATAATCACCAGCACAACAAACTATGATAAAAACAAGTTATATGTCGGATAAATAGAAAATCATTAACTGACATAGGCTTTACAATTAAGTTGGAAAAGTCTTCCTGTAGAAATCTAAGGAAGCCAGGGAAGGCAGTAGTAGAGATGAGGAGAGAGAGCAGGAAGAAAAACAATCAAAACTAGAATGAAATCTGTTCTTAAATAAGTTACTGCTCAGATTAGAACTTATACTTAGGAAGACAGAGGGAATTCTTTTTCTCTATATGATATTATCTCTCAAGTCCCAGAATCCTCTCAGGAATGAAGATTGATATAACCAGGTGCTTTCTCAGGAAGGAGTAGAAGCTTTTGCTGATGAATCCATAGGCACTGGAGTAAATGATGAATTGGGCCTGGTGGTCTATATAATATTCAGAAAAGAACAGAAAAGAATTTAGGAATACAGATAATGCTATTGGTAGAAAAAGGCATATCAAGCTTCATTTCAGGGGGATTTGAGATCAAATCTTGTTTCATATATTTATTAGCTGTGTAAATATAAGTAAGTCACTTCATCTCTGCCTCAGTTTCCTAATCCTCAGAATGGATATAATAATAGCACTTCTCCCTCAATTATTGTGAGGATTAAATGAGATAACATATACAGAGCACTTTTTATCCTTAAAGTTCTATGTAAGTGCTAGGTGTCTTTCCTCTGCTTTGTTCTCTCCCAGATTCCTCTATACTCTGTTTATAATCTCTTCTTTCCCTCCTCCCGCCATCCTTACTTCAACAGAGAAAAAAGACCTTTTTTTCATCCAGGAAATTCTAGTCATGTCTCTCAGTCCAGAGGTTCTAGGCATTCAGACACATCTGGTTCTCCACCAGCCAGCATGCACCTGGGCATCTGATGGCTATCTGGCTACTTCCTATCAGCTGTTTGGGTTGCACAGAATGTATCTTATAAATCATCCTGGGCTGCCTTCATCTCCTTCCAAATTATCATAATAGATCACTACTCTATACCTCTTTGCTGTTGACAAAGCAAATTTCCTTAAAAACAGCACCATGAGATAGGTAGGAACTGTAATTGCCAATTCTGTGTTGGATTTAAAGGTTAGTGAAAGCAAAACAATTTTGGATAAACATTTGTCTCCCTGATCCTGGTTCAAGTTACAGAAGGTTATGTTCTTCAGAAAGACAAGAAGGTAAAATAATAGACCATCTGTCCTCCTCAGTCAGGAAATCTAAGCCCTGGCAAATAAGCTCTCCACATTTCTAGGAGAATAAATAAGTCATACTCTCACAGAATAGTGACTCTCTCTACTTCCCTCTCTGCAGATTTCTGCAGGTTGCAAATTTGTTTTCTGGAGATGTTTTTCCTTCAAAATTGGCTTTTCTGGGTCAGGTCCAGTCTTTTTTTGCTAAAACCCATTTCATTGTGGCATAGAGCTGAACCTGGGTTTTTTGAGGTGCATTGTACAGGAGAAAAATCACTGATTCTGGAATCCTACTTGTGATACTAACTGAATGACTTGGGCCAGTATTTTAACCTTTCTAGATCTCAGTTTTCTTATCTACAAAAGGCACAGTTGGATCATATGACCCCTGGCATTCCTTTCTAATCCTGTAAAATTATTCTCTCTAGATACTGTGAAATTGTCAGGTCTTAACATACTAGAAGGTGTTGAGTTCAAATCTGTCAGTACAATAGCTGTCTGAAGAACAGTCAAGAAAGTCAGGAAAGATTTGTCACCAAAATACTGGTGACCATACAATGAGTTGGGTTTATTTTGTTATTTATTAGAGATTGATGAAACCATCTGTTAAAGTATAGAACAATGATAGTCTATATTGAAGAGAGCATCTATGTCGACAAGATCATGGAGCTAAGTTTGAGTGGCTCTCTAAAAATGTTCTTTATGAGAGTTAATCAGTGATCAAAGTCATACGAAGCGTATCTTTGGAAGGCTTTACTTCAAAGACATTTTTTTAAAATGGCACCAGTGTCATGTTCCAGAAAATTTCTAGTGAAAAATGTTCATTTGGAATAATGAGGATATATAGTCATGCATACATTATAGGTAAATCATGTGTCTATGAATCTCCTGAAATCACATCTCTTTACCTCTGCCTCTTAAAACCTCTAGTTTTTGTCAAGCCTTGTCTTAGGTATTACCTCCCAGATGGTGTCTTTCCTTCCTTTCCTCACTCCTAGTACCTTCCCTTTCTTCCCCCTACCTCAGAATAATAATAATAATGCAGCTAAGTGGCACAATGGAGAAAGGGCTAGGCCTGGAGTCAAGAAGACTCATCTGACTGCATTAAAATCTAGCTTCTAAACACTTACTAGATGTGTAATCCTGGGCAAGTCATGTAGCCCTGTTTGCCTCAGTTTCCTCATCTGTAAAAGTAGCTGGAGAAGAAAATGGCAAACTACTGTCAAGAAACCCCCAAAGGGGGTCATAAATAACATGACTGAAAACAACTGAACAAGTTTAAAAAAATTCATGTAATCTCCCCCTGCTGGATTGTATGCTCCTTGAGGGCAGGGGCAGTTTCTTTTGTTCCTGTATTCTCAAGACCTACACATAGAGCCTACACATAGAAGACACTTTATAAGTGCTTGCTGATTAACAAAGTGAATTTTTGTTTTTCATTCAATGACTCTCCCTCCTACATTAAAGATTTATCAAGACTATTGAGTATATTGTACCTTTACCCAGTGGTAGTAATACAATTTAATGGAATATGTGCTAAGGATAAGTGGTACCAATGGGTGGGGGAAGAACTTGTCCAGACCAGCAAATTCTAGATCTTCAATCTCACTGTGAGCAATAATAATCTAAGTTCTGATTCTTGTTGGTGTTGCTTTCTCACCACGCTCTGACTCTGCTTCCAGTCTCATTCCCAGGATGTCCCATGTTGACTGAGCACTCCCTACCCCTATATACACCCTCTAGACAGATCTCCAAGTGTAACTCCGCCTCCAGCATGCTAACTTCCTTACCTGACAGTTCCCAAAATGCTCTTGCAGGAAAGCCTATAAAAAGAAAGCAAGGGATGGGATTCTTCCGGGGGTCACTGTAGCTCTCAGTCACAGCACTTCCCTACATGCCATCATCTCTCCTGATGAAAGTCACAGTCCCTAGTCTCTGCTGGTAGCCAACTCAGGATGACAGACATCTTTCTGAATGCCAGAAAGATTATCTGGCTAATTAGGAGAGCTGGCTGGATTCCTGGCCCAGATTCAATTGAGGCTATAGCTCCAGTGTCATTATTGATAATGGAATTGACCTCCTGATGGATGACTGAGAATTTTGTCCCCAAATTCAGAGAAATTTTAGGGATCTGTGAATTTAAACAGTTTCAGAACCAAGTCATAAGCTACTCCACCCCACTTTCTTGTTGTATATTTAAAAGACTATTTATCGGGGCAGCTAAGTGGCGCAGTGGATAGAGCACCAGCCCTGAAGTCAGGAGGACCTGAGTTCAAATCTGGTCTCAGACACTTAACATTCCCTAGCTGTGTGACCCTGGGCAAGTCACTTAACCTCAATTGCCTCAGCAAAAATGCAAAAAAAAAAAAAAAAGACTATTTATCTAGTGGAAGAATCCCTTCAAAGTTTGATAAGTTCATTCATTTCCATTCAATTCAACAAGCGATTTTTAAGTTCCTACTACATACTAGATGTGTGATACAGAGACAGAAGTGAATCAGACTCTACCTTCAAAGTATTATTTTGCACACATAGTTGGGATCATCATAATGATAGCAGGCATTTATAATGCATTTCAAAGTTGTGAAATGTTTTATGTAGATTCTCTCATTTAAGACAATGTGTTTGAAGTAGAAAGGGATTCATGGGATTTAGATTCAAATTTCAGCTCTCTGTAAGATTTGAGGAAACCACTTAATCTATCTGGTTTCCAGTTTCCATCTGTAAAATGGAAGGGCAGGGAATGGTAAGAAGACCACTAAGAAAAATCCATCATTCTAGTTCTAGCACTATGACACTTATCCAAACCATGTTTATATGTCTGACTGGACTTATTTTTAGGTACTAGGATCATAGTTTCAAGGTGGAGAAGAACTTTAGAGATCATGTAGCCCCATTATCTCATTTTTCAGATGAGCAGGTAATTTCCCTGACATCACAGAGAAGCATTTGAATCCAGATCCTATGACCCCAAATACCATGTTCTTTCCTCTATACTTCACTATTGCTGAAATTCAGCAAGTGATTTGCCCAGGGTCACATGACCAATTTCAAAGGTAGAACTCTTAAGTTTCCTGATCCTATAGCCTCCAAAGATGTGGGAGGTATATAGTCCCATAAAGCAAGGTCACCACAGAGCTTGCTCATGGGAAGAACTGCTTCCAGACTACAGAACTCCAAGCCTGAAAATCTGGCTAATCATCCCTGAAGGAGCATATGTCCTGCTTTTCTCCTATATTTTTCCTTCTTTGTACTGACTCCTGATTTTCAATCCCTCAAGCTCTTTTTTAGACATTCAGCAGATGTGACCCTCTTTCCTGAAATTAAATGAAATCATGGATTTAAAGATATAAAGGACATCAGAGATTATCTAATTCGGCCTTCAATTTACAGATGAGAAAACTGAGACCAGAAAATGGCCCAAATCAATCAACAAATATTAAGCACTTATTATGAATCACATCCTAGGAAAACCATCCCTGCTTTAAAATTCCAAAAGGGAAGTAATTATGTATGTGGATAAAGATATAAATATATATGAATCTATGCCTATAAAGAAATATATGTAGAAATGTGTATATATACATATGTGTTTTATATATATATATATGTATATAAACACACATACACACATATAGTTGTGTATTGGTAAATGTATACAGGGGGCACTCCAGAAACCATTATCTGCTGATTTCCAAGTTATACATGTTCATACAGAAAATCTGATAAATGTCAAGGGTAAAATTTAAACCCAAGACTTCTGAGTCCAGAGCACTCTTCCCCCTGTCCCAAGATCCTCCAAGTGCAACAGTGGGCCGCACCATTTCACCTTTCTCTCTTGCCCTACAAATGCTCTTTTAGCATCCCCTCAGCTACTTGGTTGCAGCTCTGCAGCAGTACAGTCTTCCAAACCAAAAGTTTCTGCATTATGAAGTTATTGCTGATGATGACTCAGCTGTTCCTTGTGAAGGCTACTCATGAATAAGGGATATACATGTTTAATCAACTTTATCTTTTGGAAAGGCTGTAGAATGCCTAGCATAGTAATCAAGAAAGTAATGCAGTTGTGTCTTAGAGAGATCTGCAATGAGTTTTGAGGTTTGGGAGGTTGGGGGCGGAGGGTTGGTCTTGGTAAATTGTGTTTATGAAAAAAGAAAGTAAATAGACTTGTAATAGAAAAGAATTATACTGAAGGGATAGAGAGCAATTTTTTAGCAAGTGTCCTGAATCAGTTGTATTTTTCAAATAATAAAGGCAGGAAGAGTGAGGATCAAATAGATTTCTGTTTTCCCCTTCATGAGTGTAAAGTGGTCTATATACAGATTTGAAAGCTCCTTAGAGAAATCACTAACAAAATGAGTTTTAAATGGCTTTGTTTGAAACCAATGATTAGCCTAAAGATGTCTTTCATTACCAGCTGGGAAAAGCCTGCTGTGGTCTTCTCCATGTCAGATGACATCAGAGAAGAGAACTCTTGCCAGGGCCCCTGGATGAGGGAGCAGCAGGTTGGGTCCCTTCTCCTTCTCTGGGCATTTCTTTGCCAAGATGATAGCACAAATGATTGTCTAAGATGCCAGAATTAAAAGCTTCCATGTGTCTTTCCAGATGCCAGGAATCCAGAGAATCAGATGGCTATCTGCACTCTGTTCACACTTACTAATGAGAAGCTCTCTTTGGCTCTGTAGAAAACAAGACCACACAATTGATTCTGGGTTAATAATGAGGCCTTGGGTTGGAGTAGTCCTGTTCTTAGGTTCCCAGGTTATTCACTTCTTATCAGTCAAGTCAACAAGCATATATGAAGGGATTACAATGTACAGACATTGTACTAAGTAAATTCTGTGCTAAATTCATACAATTTGACCTCAGTCAGCACAAGTCAAACTATACCTATATTTCTGTACTCTTTCAAACCAGTCTGTGAAGGATAATGGAAAAATGATTATTCCTACCCATTCATCCCTTCACCAACTGCCAAGTTCACCCTATTTGTATGGCTCTCTAAATCACAAATGGGTTGAACTTGTTATAAAATAAATTGCCTTTATAGGAACCTTTGCATCATATATTTCAAAAGTCTCATATTTGCTAACAATGGGATACCTGGAAGCATTCTGGTCCAGCTTCCCCATTTCAGTCATTAGGACTCATCTCCCTCTCTCTCAGACCAGTTTCTTTAGAGTTACCTTTGGTTTCTTTTTTCTCCTTGTTTCTGATAGCCAGGAACGTCACCCTACCTGTTCTTCCTTAATCCTGTCTCTCAGATTAGATCCTTTTTCTACACCCCACTGACAATACTTTATTTGAGGTCCTCATCAGTTGGTTGATGGTCCTTTAACAACAAGTTTAATACTCTTCAAAATGACGGGGTTCCAAATACTTGAAAACCATTATGTTGTAGAATCATTGGAGGTCACCCAGTCCAGGGCTTCTTAAACTTTTTGCAGTCATGACCCTTTTGCCTAAGAAACTTTTACATGACCCTGAGAATATATATGTATAAAATAATAAATCATAACTTCATGGCTCCCACATTCAGTTATGAGACCCCAATCTGGGGTCGCAAACCACAATTTAAGAAGCTGGAAGCTCTTACAATTTATTAATGAGAGAACTGAAGCCAGATAAATTTTATAACTTGCCCAAGATCACACAAATAATAAATGATAGAACAAGAAATTAAATTCAGGTTCTCTGAATCCAAAGTCAGTGCTCTTTCCATTATGCCATCTGTAAGTTTTCTTTTCTCCAAGATAAACATTCCCAGATCCACAACTACAGTGTGCTGGATACCATGCTAAACACTAAGCATTCAAAGACAAAACCGGAAAAAAGAAAAACTTGCTCTGAATAAGCTTACATTCTACTGGAAAGGATAATGTGCTCATACACGGGAATATTAAGGTTTTATTCAAAATGAACACAAAGCAAGATAACTTTGAGAGAGAGGATACTAGAAGCTGTAGAGGAGAATTGTTCATTGAAGGCTTCATTTAGAGAGTGACATTTGAGCTGAGTCCTAAAAGGGCTTAAGCAATTTCAAAAGGCAGAGGTGAAGAGAGACTACTTTCAAGACATGGCAACTGCAAAAGTCCAGTATTGTATATGAAGTACACTAAGAAGGTCAGTTTTATTGAAGTACATGAAGGGCAGTAATGTTTAATAAGGCTGGAAAGATACTTTGGAATCAAGTTGTATGAGGCTTTAAAATTTGGAAGCAAATTTGTGACCCTAGAGATAATTGGGAGCCATGTAAGTCTACTGAGTAGGAGAGTGACATAGTCAGACCCACATGTTAGGAAAACCATTTTGGCAGTTGTGCAGAGGATAGTTTGTAGATGAGAGAGACTTGGAGCAGAGGGATTTATGAGGAAGCTATTGAAATAGTCCAGAGGTGATAAGCATCTGAATTAAGGCAGTGTAGAAAAAGGAACAGAAGCTAGAGATTGCAAAGGTAGAATTGACAAGAATTGGCAACTGATTAGATATGTAGAGTGAGAGTGGGTAGTTGAAAAAGACAATGAAGATATGAACTTGGGTTCCTAAAAGGGCAGAAGTGCTCTTAACAAAAAGAGGGAAATTTGGAGGAATGGTGGAGTGTGGGGGAAAGATAATTTCTGTTTTGGACACATAGGTAATAGGCAATTGGTAGTTGGGGCAGGGGACAGAGGATAGAGGTCAAGACAAAGGCTAGTGATAAATATGTAGAACTGGAAGTCATTTGAGGAGAGGTAATAATGATATCTGTGGTATCAGAGGTCATGAATAAATAAATGAATACATATTTATTAAGTGCCATGTGCAGATATTCTATTCTATTCTAGAAATAGAAAAAGGACATTATCTGTAATATCAAGGAGCTTATAAAATACAGGCAAGTCTGGTCTTGGAAGTCATAAAGATAGAGAGTGGATCATAGGATATTAGCTGACATCCCCTTTATAGAAACAATAGTAATGCTGATTAATTATTGTGCCCAGAACAAGAGGTAGCAAACAGTTTTGTGGGGAGATGGGTTGGAGAGGGGAGAAGGATGTGCAAAGTCCCATAACAGGAAGATGGCCGAGATAAAGTGTGATGAGGCAAAGGGCATCAAAATCTAATGAGATAGCGTGAGCTTTCTCTAAGCCTATATACACTAGGCTCAATACTAGCTGTTCCCTGAAACATGGTGTGCCTTTTAGTTCCTGACTCAAAGTTGACTGTTTTGTTAATGACTTGCTGGTTAATGCTAATTTAATCTAGGAGAAGAAAGAAGATACTGCTTAAGTATTACGTTTTTAAATCCACTTTTTCTCTGTCTCAGAACCCTTCACCTATGAGATTCTTCTTTTCTTAGACGTCACTTCCCACGGCATCCATAGATTCAGGTACTTCGCATGTTGTGTTTCATCATTTGTAGTAAGATAAAATATAAAAGAAATATGTAAAATTTCTCCCCAAATCTTGATGTTCTCTCGGGTCATTGAAGTTAATGAGAAAGTTATCTTCCTAACACACACTGGAGCAATGTGATAAAAAGAAACCAGTAAAACAAACTCCCCTTCCTGCTCTGGTTCAGAGATTAGGGGAAAGTGACTATTCCTCAAATTCACCAGTTTCTTAATAGCTCAAAATCCTCATCAATTCTACATATCCTTATGACTTCCAGTTAGTCCTATGCATATCCTCCTATGCCGAACCAGCATACTATTCATGTCTTTGTCCTCTTGTTTCTCTGTAATGGTTTCTCTTGCTGTCTTTTTCTCTGAAAGTACTTTCACAGTTTCTCTTCAAGTCTTTTTCTCTCTCTGAAAGTACTTTTCCCAGTCAAAGGAAAAGAGCAAAAAAAGTAAATTAGCATCATTTTACTTACCAAGTGGCTTCAATCCATATCAGAGAGAAGATCATTTTAATTCCTGATGGATGGGCGTGGCAATCATTTTCCTATGCCAAGATCATCAGAGATTGTTCCCCCAGTCTCTCTTTCCATGCTTCATTTCCAAAACCTTTATATGAAGAGATTAAAAGAAAAGTGCATGCAATTAGCTACATATTGTTGTGCATTTACACAGTTGTATATATGTTCTACAATGCCCTGAGAAGTGCCATACACATGAATTCCTATTTGTTGATTCATTGCCTTCATCCAAGCCATTGACAAAAATGTCAAACAACATTGAAACAAAGACAGATTAATGGGGCATTCCACTAAAAACTTTCCTTTCTAAGTCAATATAAGAATAGGAAAAGGAGACAAAAGGAGAAAGAGAAGAAGAGGAAAAGGAAGAAGAGGACGAAGAAGAAGAAGAGAAAAGGAAGAAAAGGAAGAAGAAGAGGAAAAGGAAGAAGAAGAGGAGGAGGAGGAAGAGGAGGAGGAGGAAGAGGAAAAAGAGGAAAAGAAAGAAGAAGAGAAACCAGAGGAAGAGAAAAAAGAGGAAAAGGAAGAAGAAGAAGAAGAGGAACAAGGAAAGTGGAAAGGGAAGAAGAAGGAGGGGAAGGAAAGGGGGAAAGGAAAAGAGGAGAAAGGGAAGGAAAAGGAGAAGGGGAAGAATAAGGAAGAAGGAGAAGGAGGAGAAAGAGGAGGGGAAGGAAGAAGAAAAGGAGAGGAGAAGGAAGAGGAGGAGGAGGAGAAGGAAGAAGAGGAAGAAGCAGAGGAGGAGGGGAGAGAGGAGGAGAAAGAGGAAGAAAACAAGAAGAACCATTTTTATAGTTTTTAAAGTTTTAAAAAATGCTTTTACAGATAAATCATTTTATCCTCACAAGAGCCATGAGAAAACAAATGCAGACAAAGGCAAAGTGGTTTGCTCAGGGACATACAGCTAAGAAGTGCTGAGGACAAAGGCAAAGTGGTTTGCTCAGGGACATACAGCTAAGAAGTGCTGAGGCTATAGATGAACACAGGTACTCCTAAATCCAAATCCTGAGCATCTGTTGAATGACATTACTTTTTGAATCCAGCCATTCAGTCTATTCTGTTCATGTAAATACATCATCACACAATCCACATTTTGTCTCAAACAGCATGAGAGACTTTTCTTTGCCCAAATTTACATCTTACATCTGCATCACACCCTTGATGTACCAGTCTAGTTTTTTTTTGTTGTTGTTTGTTTGTTTACTTGTTGATTCCAGCATTGTAGGGAACTCCCAATATGAAAACTTCCTTCACTGACATAGATTAGCTTATTTTCTTTAATAATCTTAAAGAATTGCCTGAATCTCTTAGAAGTTCCATGGAATGCCTAGGGTCTCTTAGCTAAAATATCAGAGGCAAGACTTGAACTCATCCCTTCCTTTCTCTAAAACTGGTCTTCTATTTACTCTATATCATGAGCCCATGAACAACCTGGCTGAAGCATATGACTGCCATTTGGTCTTCATGGTGGATTGGACACCTCATAGTCAAACAGTAAATATTTTTTGATCAATGGGGGGGGTTAATCTTTTTGAATAAGGATAGAAATCACACTTTGGATATTTCTTCACTGGCACAGTAATAACCTAATGTTAGTACTTCAAGGATCCATGATTTTATCCATTTGTACTGATGGCAGCCCCTCTAGGGCTTTGTAGGACTTTTTAGACAGTATACAGAAGTTGCTGTGGCCAAAAATCCACCACTCTGGAGACAAGCCAGCAATGAGACTGTGATCAAAGCTGGGCTAGTGCTCAAGTAACAGACATGTTATTCCTCGTTGGTAGGATCTACCTGGGTGTTAGGGGAAGAAATGATTTTAGTCACATATCATGCATAGAATTTTGCACAGGGTTGCACTGGTTAATTTTTGTCTTACTCAGTGTTTCTCTGTACATTTATTTATACAGAATCTAATTGCGTTATCGCTGCAATTTTAATATCTGTGTGGCAAGTCCTAAGTAGTATGAGATTTTTAAAAATTTTAACTTACTGAGATGCTGACTTTGAGGAAAATAAGTTCAATTCATTAACAAAAGGTCTAGATGCAGGTTTTGGTTATCAACTAAAATGAATGCTAATAGATAAAGCTTTTTTAGAGGGGCTTATTTAATCTACCTTAGCTTGTTACTAAATCTTGTTCCAGTGCTTCATCGCAGCATGGATGTGACTCTTGGGCCTCAGAGTCCTTGCCAGAGGAAGCTGAACTCTGGCAGACTCTGCTGTGTTTGAGAGGGCTTTGAATGAGGTAGATGAATGAGGTAAAGGGGGAGGTGATTCGTGGCCAAGGACCAATCTGTGAAGCACAGAAGGCTGGCTAATGGGGTGATTTGTTTCCTGCCATAGCAATGTATTAAAAACTACCTACCAAAGTGTGGACAGAAGTACAACTTACTCTGATGGGGGTCCTAGATCATCGATGGCTCAGTAGATAAGGACAAGCATTTGGAGTAAGGAAGTTTAAATCCTACCTCAGACAACTAGTAGCTGTGTGACCCTGGAGCATTTGGTCTCTGTTTACCTCAGTTCCCTCATTTGTAAGATGGGGATAACAATAGCACCTACATGACAACATTATTGTGAAGATCAAATAACTTAACACATACGGAGTGCTTTGCCAACACTATATAAATGCCAGCTATTGGAGCCAAGCTAGCAGAATAAAGGCAAAAGCTCTCCCAACTTCTCTCCCAAACTGCTCCAAATTCCTTTAAATAATGAATCTAAACAAATTTTAGAATGTCAGAACACCCAAAAGACAGAGCAGAACATTTTCCAGTCAAAGACAACTTAGAAGGTCTGTAACACTAAGGTGGGAGCCCAGCATACAGGCCAGTGCAGGCCATGCCAGAGCAATCCTAGCCCCAGTCCTGGCCCTGGCCCCAGTCCTGCCAGTAAAGCAGGTATGGGTGGAAGGATTCAGCGGTGGTACTGGCTGTTTCTAGACCTCTCAGCCCAGAGACAGTCAGCAGAAAAGCTCTATGGCAACAGGGTGGGAGTCAGGGCAGGCTACACCAGCCCAGCCCTGGCTCCCACCCGGCCACAGCTTCAGCAAAGTAGGACTCTTGCTTTAGCATACTCATCTTACAGCTACCGTGGGGAGGGGACTCTCCTAAAAGTTCCAGAGCAGAAAAGAGGGTTCTAAAAACAGCTGCGCAAAATCCCTGAAGCTTGGGACACTGAAGCCTCTAACCTGGAAACAGAGGCCTACTTTAACAAAGAGTCAAAAGCCAAGTAATAGGCTAGGAAAATGAGCAGCAACAAAAACTTTGTGGCCATGGAAAGATACTGTGGTGACAAAGAAGAGCAAAGCACACAATCAGAAGAAGACAACAAAGTCAAAACGCCTCTGTCCAAAGCCTCCAAGTTAAATATGAATGGGGCTCAGATTATGCAAGAGCTCAAAAGGGATCTTGAAAATTAAGTAAGAGAGAAAGAGGGAAAAAGCAGATAAAGAACTGAGAGTAGTACAAAAGGAAACAGGAAAAGCTAATGCAAAGAAGAATGCCAAGGAAGTACAAAAGCTCACTCAGGAAAATAACTCCTTAAAAATTAGAATTGACCTAGCTGTGTGACCCCGGGCAAGTCACTTAACCCCAATTGCCTTAGCAAAAAAAAAAAAAAAAAAAAAAAATTTAGAATTGATCACCTCCAGAAAGAGATCCCAGAATGGAAACTCCCAGGAATATTATAGCCAAATTCCCAAACTCCCGGGTCAAAGAGAAAATTTTGTAAGTATCCAGAAACAATTTAAGCAGTTTCTACATTAAAGGACTGGAGGGCTTGCAAAATGATACTATGGAGGGAGAGCAGTAAAGCTGGGATTACAACCAAGAATCACCTATCCAACAAAACTGAATATAATCTTTCAGGAGAAAAATGTGGACATGCACTGAAATAGAGGATTTTCAAGCATTCATGAGAAAACGATCAGAGCTGAATGGAAAATTTGATTTGCAAATACAGGACTCAAAAGAAGCATCAAGGAGGTAATCAGGGAAGGGACTTAGTAAGGTTGATCTATTTACATTCTTGCATGGGAAGATGATACTTGTGACTCAAAGTTTTTTCATTATTATAGCATCTTAAAGGATATATATATATATATATATATATATATATATATATATAGACAGAAGGCACAGGTGTGAGTTGAATATGAAGGGATAATATCTAAAAAAAGATGAAATTAGAGGGTGAGAGAGGAATGTACTGAGAGAAAAGGAAAGGGAGAAGTGGAATGGTATAAATTATCTGCCATAAAAAAAGAGGCAAGAAAAAGCTTTTACAGTAAAGGGGGGAGAGAAGGAGTAAGGGAATCTTACTCTCTTCAGAATTGGCTCAAAGACAAAAGAACATACATATTCAATATGGGTATAGAAATCTATCCTTTTTCTTTTCTTTTTAAAGAAATCTATCTTATCCTTTCATGAAAATAGGAGGAAATGGGATATAGGAAAGGAGGTAGGATAATAAAAGAGAGGGCATATTGTGGGAGGGAGTAGTCAATAAGAAAACACATTTGAAGAGGGACAGGGTAAAGAGAGAGAGAATAGAATAAATGGTGGGAAATGAATAAATTCTAGCTATTCTTATTTTTCTGGACTTAAAAGATAAAAAGGATCACAGAAGTCCTCAGGAATAACTGTATTTTGCCTAGAAGTATGTGTGAAAGAACCAACATTAAACCCAGGTTCTCTGATTTCAAAACCACACATGTTGAAAGAAGAAATGAAGATAGGGATAAGTAATAATTTAATAATGCCTCTTGTATTTTTTTAAAAATAATTTGCTGTTTTTATATCACCCCCATTTTAAAAAAAACTAGTTCTAAATTTGAATTATCCTGTTGATATACACCATACTGATTCCTAATAGGGTTAGTTTGAGGATCAAAGGAAATAATATAATTTAGCAACATAAGTGGAAGGTACCTTCAAAGTCATCTAGTACAGAACTATCAAACATGGAGCCTATGGGTTACCCACAGCCTACAATACTCCCAAGTGTGAGCCAAACCAGTATATGTGTGTGTGTATGTGTATACATACATATTCAATATGGGTATAGAAATCTATACTATACTAATGTTGCACTCATGCATACATACACATATGTGTATGTGCATGTACATGTATACCTATATGACAAAATGTAGATATTACATATTAGAACTAAGTCAATATGTAGCCTGAAGGAATCATTATATACATTTTAGTGGCCCTTGTTTCTATGTGAATTCAACACAACTTTTCTCATCCAATTCTGTATGTAACAAAGGAAGAAACTGAGATCCAGTGAGGTTAAGTGACTTGCCCATGGTCACAGTCTGAAAGTAAGAGAGTTAGGACTTGAAACCAGGTTCTCCGACCCTAAATCCAGAATAATTGCATGCAAAAGTGTTCTGGAAATTATAAAATGTTTGAAAAGTCTAAGTCATTATTATTCCCTTTTCTTCTTATTTGAAAAAATAGAATTGTGGTATTTGTATGTGATAGAGGAAAATCCTTGCATCTATAGCTAGATCTTGATTTGAATCAAGATTCTAACATTTGTAATATAAATGGCCTTGGGCTGGTAATTTAATCTCTCTGAGCCTCAGTTTCCTGATCTGTAAACTGCATTATACACAGCATTGTTGTGAGGATCAAATGAAATGATTTATGAATCATAAAGTGCTATGTAAATTTTAGCTATTATAAGATCATAGAAGTCTATTTAGAATGTATCTTGAAAGTCACCCAGTTCAACCATCTAATTTTATAGATGAAGAAACTATAAAAGTTAAATGACAGCTAAGATCACACAGGTGATATAGGGGACCCGGTCTTTTTCAATGCACCATGCTGATGTTATTACTTTTAATATTGAGCATAGGAAGGGAATTAATCCAATGTTCCTTGAGAACAAAGGGCTAATATGTTGTGTAGTTCAAGGAATTACAATTCTTGGTTTTCAGAGTAGAATATATAGCAAAGACAAAACTATAACTGACCAAAGTAACCCCCTGGTCTAGAGGAAAGAGCATTGACTGAAGATCACAGTTGGTTCTAATTTCATCTCTGTCACTAGTTCATTGTGTTATCTTGGACCATCACTGAACTTCTCTGGGCCCCTTCCCCACTCTACAATTCTATGATTCTAAGGAGCTCAAAGAGAGAAACTTTTTCATTTTTACAGGTCTTTTTCTAACTTGCATAGAGTGAAAAAACATGCTGAAAAGGTCTTTTCATTATTTATGCTGAACCTGGAGCTAAGCTTTCCCCTAATAATAGTCCAGCTTTAACAATCTATGATTCTGAAGCCTGGGAATAATAGAGGCTCAAATAAGCATGATTTTATAATTGTGTGATGAATTCCCTAAGGACTAGAGAAACAAAAGCTCTGCTCTTGGAAGTATTTTTCTGGTTTCTGAACTACAGAGAGAGAGTGGCCCTGGACCCACAGCTGGATCTGCTTTTCCAGACCTAAGAGTTCTTAAAATTCCTCTCAGCACAGCCTGTCCTGGAGAAGGTCAGTGGCAGTGGGGAGGGGGGAGGAGGGAAGCTGTTGGTAGACCAATAATAGCAGAGAAATGCCAGGGAAAGGAGCTGTGGCCCAGGGACTTTTTGTTTCCCTCAAAGGCTTGTCTCCTTCTTAACTCTAATTTCTTTATAATGGGAGGTGGGAATAGAGGTCAGGGTTGAATGTAGGGCCAAAGTTTGCCTGAGAGGACTAAAGCAGTACTCCTGAAAGGATGTCCACTGAAGACGTCTTATGATAGAAGGGACCCTGGTTTTCAGAAGTGATGCCAGTAAAATGAACATTCTGGCAGGTCACAATAAGGTGAAGGAAAAAACTTTTGATAAAGAAAGTCTTACTGATGTTATCTAAGAAGCAACTTCATTAAATTTAGAGAGGATCATCAGCAAAATTTGGCCATGAAATGGGACATTTTTGTCTACAGTACAGTGACTCATGGTCTTGTCTAAGGAGAGAATTTTAGTTAAATTTAATTCAACAAAAACATTAAATTTCTATTTTCCCATCTGTCTTACTCATTTGACACATTCTATTATGCTTTTTTTTTTTTTACAGTTAGAGTCTTTGAAATTTGAATTCTTCCCAATTCAAGCTCTTTGAGGGGAAGGAGTGTTTTTTCTTTCTCTCTAAATTAGTACAACCAGGATTAAGGCTCAAACTGAGATCTGTTGAAAACCTTGGCTTAAAAAGGCCAAAGTTTCCATTACATCCAGGGTCATCTCCAGTTATGGCAGAGAAGTCTGGCCTTTAGGAAAGCTTATTCCCCACCCTCCATCCTCTACTCCCCCCTTTACCCAGACACTACCCATAGACCTTCCCTGAGTTCATAATGCCCTGTATTAAGTATGGCTTTGGGGAAGCTTTGTGCACTGAGGTGGGGTGTGATTTGCCTGAGAGTTTAGGTGACGATGATTTTAGATCATAATTTCAGCAATAGCTAAATCCTTGACAGCACTTTCTGAGTTCTTCTCTGTTCTTTTGAATATGCCTGGGCAGTTGTTACTAATTATTAATGACCATAAGTCAAGGAGGCTTATCCCCCTCACAGTACCTAGTCTTTCATGTGTCAGGAGTTAGATAAATTTTGGTTGATGGATCATTTCTCAGTTGAAAACCTTTTGCTTTGGGTTTAAATACCTTTTGGAAATCATTAGTTAATAAAGATAGTTACAGAAGGGGGGGGGGGAAGCACCCTTTCCTCCATTGGTTATGTAGAATATTTTTCTTGCTAATGAGGACTGAAACATTTCTCAAGAAAGAAGTTACTTACAGAATTTAAGTTCATCTCTAAGAATGAGGAAGAGCAGTGGAGAGGGAGGTTTTTTGTTTTCTTTTATGTCTTTTTATTTATAATGGAATGTGTCTGAGTGCTATGGTAATCATCACCATGGAAATAAGTATCCATTGCTAATTTGAGAAGCAATGTGATGAAAAGGAAAGTGTTTTGGTCTTGAAGTCAGAAGACCCAAATTCAAATCTGTACTTTGGCACTGGCTAACTCTGTGATCCTAGGTGAATCTCAGTGAGCCTTAGGGTCCTCATTTGCCACTCAGAGATAATACTTTCATTTCCTGTCTCATAAGTTGTTATGGTAAAAATGCTTTATAAACCTCTGAAGATTGTTATATTATTATAATAATAATGTTATTATTATTGTTCATTAGGTTTCAAGTGGCGCATCAACTTTATTTTATATGCCATAAAATGATTTGGTTGACCTAGAAGAGGACATCATTTAGGAAAGGTGGCAATGTGTTCATTGTAATGAAATTAATTTGCAAAAAAAAGAAAAAGAAAAGAAATTAATTTGCCAGGAAGAAATGCCTAAGACAGAGATTGAATAAAAAGTAGACAGCTTCTCCAGGCACAAAGCTACCACCTTTACAACAGAGTGAAAAGATGGAAACTACCCAAAAAAATGTATTAAATAAATGTCAGAAAATAGAGAATCTACTGAGAGCTCCTAAAACAATTTTATTTTCAAAGAGACTATATGAATTGACTGAAAACATGCAAACATCTAAATCAAGGAGAGATAATAGAGGGGAAACAAGTCAGTAGTTCAATGAATAAATGATGTTTTCTGTGTTACAGGGAAATCAATTGTCCTTATTAAGAAAGGATGATAAAACAAGAAATCATGGAATGAGATAATAGTAGAATCACTTAAATCACCTCCAAAAGGAGACAGCTGTTTCAAGCTGTCTGGACAAAAGGCATTTTAAATGACTAAAATGTGGCTCATTTTTATGGAGTCATAGAATTTTAAAACAGGAAGGAACTTTAGAGATTCCCATTAGACTTAGATCATTGAAAAAAAAAACAACTGTTTTCTTTCTCTTTTCTTCTCTTCTGTCCTTCTTTGCTATTTTTCTTTCTTTCCTTCTTTTCCTTCTTCCTTTCTTTCCTTTCCTTTCTTTCTTTCCTTTCTTTCTTTCCTCCTTTCTTCTTTTCTTTCTTCCTTTCTTCTTTTCTTTCTTTCTTTCTTTCTTTCTTTCTTTCTTTCTTTCTTTCTTT